>VZRN01005202.1:5050632-5063334 GCA_013397935.1 Dasyornis broadbenti
CCCCGCAGCCCGCGCTGCCCAATGCGCAGCCATTTCCTCCACCGCTACGAAAGTGGCGTAGCGGCCCTGCCCGCCCGCCCGCCCCTCGCTGCGGCGTCTCCGCGCACCGCCCGGCCATGGCCGCGGGGCCCGGGCAGCGCCGGAGGGAGCCCCGAGGGAGTGCTGCTGCCGGCCGTGTCCCGGCCGAGGGAGGCCGGCCCAGGCCTCTCCGGGGATCCGGGTCCGCGGGGCTGGGGCTGAACTGCCGCCTCTGCAGTCGCCTGCGGAGAGGCTCCGTCGGCAACAACGGGGCATTTCGTACCTTCCTATCGAGGTACCTTGCGAGGTCGAGATGTGCTTTAACCCCCGTTTATTTAACTCCAGGAACTCCTGTCAGGCTTACTCATGCCACCAAAGCCTGTTTAGGCGATAAATTTCTCCGCATTCCGAGGTGGAGCCCCTCGTCGCGACACGCTTCATTCCTAGACAACGGCTATTGAGCTAAATAAAGCCCCCGAACCAAACCAAACCAAACCTTATGTAAATCAAAACCCTCTCCAGCTCAACGCCGAGGATCAGAGGACATTTTGGCTTATAACATAAGACCTACAATATAGTGGAGTCTTTCATAACAAATCATATTTTAGAATAGACCAGCATGTTTTGTAATGGTTATTTATAGCAAATACGTTCAAAGACTGAAGTGCAGTTATAGGAAGGTTTCAGATAAGTTTTAGGCTGTTTCATTTTTCTCTAGGAAAAATTTGCATACAACTTTCACGATATTTTCTTCCAAAAATAACTAGTGTTTCCATAGTAGGCTTCAACCTAGAAGCAAACCAAGCTTCCCTCTGTTTGTTAAGGAGGCACACATTTTTCCCTTAGACTCTAGTATTACTGAGTTGAACTAACCTAATTATTTGTAAAACTGTTACTGTGTTAAATTGGATGATTCACACCAGTACTACCTTACGTCCAGCCTGGCAAAGCCAGAACCGAATCCTGTTCTTGTTCAAACCATATCCCACGGTTATCCATCCCAAAAGCCTCCTAAAGTTATGTGACTTTTTTGCTTGGTGACATGTAAAGGATTACTTGTGTTTGTTTAGCAACCAAAAGAAAGTTGTTCTCTGTAAGAGTCCAAAAACCACATAAGCATTAAACTGAAGTCACAGTGCAAGAGAAAACGAGAGTAAACTTTTCCAAATATGATAAATGTTCATTCTAATGCAGACACTGTAGCAAACAAAGACATGTAGATCCCTCAAACGACATAGGACCACATCAGCTGCGTATGTTACACTACACCAATTTTTTGATATGTGATGCTGAATCTTTTCTGATTTTTTCCAATTGTTCTTTTCTTTCCCCATTATATTCATGTGTGTGACAGAATTTCTAATTTCATATTTCCTCCAACATCTTTTTCTCTCTTCAGTATTTATTTTTTGGGGAAAAAATAACACAATGCCTCCCTCATTTTTTTCCATGTCTTACCAAATCCATCACTAGCATACAAACCATACTAGCCCAAAATCAGTAGCTTACATCAAGTTTTAGGGACTGTTATAAAGTGATTATGAGGTTATATACCAAACTGTTGCACCAGATGATTTGTATGTTGATTTGAATGATTTTTACCTTGAAGCAGGTCCTTTATCTCTCAGAATTCTAGCACAGCAAATAAAATACAGATCTGATTACGACGTTGGTTATTAGACATCTACCACAATGCCCACCGTTGATCACTAGACGTGACTGATTTGTATTGCTGTTTGCTCTAGAAATAGACTTTATTCAGAGGGACTTGTACTCAGTAATAAAATGGAGCATATGGGGTTTGTTAGCTTTTCTGAGTAAAACTGAAATAATGTAAAATCTCCTTAAAAAAAATGAAGAACTCTAATAAAATGACATACTGATGCTACACACCTACTTTCCAGAAACCCAGCCAGGGCGTACCAATAAAGATCACTGTGCTAGTAGATTCTCCTCCCCTCCAGCTGTTACCCACTCTGACATATATCTGTTCATTTTAAATCCAGAAGGGGCCATTAGCAGGCCTGCCAGCACTCTGAGTATCCTTTCCTGTTAACAAATGAGTCTCATTTGTAGTTTGAGTAAGGTTAGAACTTCCCTATCAGTCTGCTGATGGTTTTCTCCTGATACATTGAAAAGCCTGCTTGTATCTGGAATATTTTCTGCACAGCTGTATGTTGTATCTTGCATTTAGGTTTCTTCTCAGTAGTTTTAACCATTTGTTTCAGTACAAGAGCTGCCTGCACATCAGTACTTGAAGAAAAGGAAGTAGAACTTTCTATAACGTAGGTACAAAAATCCAAACCCAAAATTATTAGATCAGGCATTTACCATGAAAAAAGGCTGAGTAGTGTGTTTGCCTGTAAAGCCTGTGGAGCAACTTTCTGTGCTGCAGGGAAGCTGGTACAGCAGAGCAGGGCAGCATTGCAAGAGTGCTGAGAGCTTGAGAAAATACAAATGTATGCAACCAACCCAGACTGACTTTTCAAGCTTCAAAAAGAATATGTTACCATACTTTTGGAACAGAACTGGTTTGGTTTTCTTTCCTCTCCTCTGACAAGGCACTTCCTTGCTGAGTAACACTGCACAGTACATGCTCATATGTTGGGCTGTAGGAAGGGAATCCATGTATATATATTATGTGTGTATATATATGGATCTCAAGTAATATAGAAGTTCTGGGACATCATGCTGCAAGAGCAGACTGTAGCTTCCAGCAGGGCTTGTCACAAGAGGGAAGCCTGTCTAGCAGCACATCTCCAGCTCCAGTACAATGCTACAACCTTTTCCCAGTGCCCTGACACCTTCAGCTGTGGGATGCAGGCCTAGAGAGAAGATAGATGTGGGAGTTTGACAGATCCCACACACTGATTTCTGTCTCCCCTTGCAACAACGCACTTGCATGTCAGGGGATAGAAGGTTGACGTATGTATGTATACAGAAGAAGTAGTTTGTTTAGACAAACTGTGGAAAAAAAACAACACAAAAAACCCAACCAAACCCAAAAGCTACCCAGTTAGTGATTTTGCACACAGATTTAGTTCTTATATTGTGATACTGCCTCTGACTAAACAGAAGAGTTGGGTGAGTTTCCTTGGAGAACAGGAACAATAATACTGGAAAATATTTTAACCAGGAGAACTTAATTTAGAAAGCTGGTAGTTGAAGGTGTACACAAATCTTGTTATATAAGTGGGAGAAAAATGTCACTTGTCACTACTTGTTGCCAAAATGAAGTTTTGTACCCCTCTGGCAAATTCAGCTTCTTTTGGTTGAAGAACCCAACTTAATTTTCTTACTTTTGAAATATTGATGTCTCACGCAAAAGCCAAGATAATGGCTTGAAACATCAGCTTCCTCCTTATATTTTAAATCATCTTGTCCAAGATTTAATCAGAACTTAAGGCAGTTTGAATGCTAACATAGCTGGGGTTGTGGCACATGTTATATGCATATTTTCTTTCCTGTTCTTTAAAGTATTTTTTCTTCTTTCTGTCCGTGCCTTTTATTCATCTTGGGAGCCTGAAACGAAGTCAGAAATGCCATTTCTTATGTGACAATGACCAACAAGTATTATTCAGTTTGCTAGAGAAATTCAGTGGCAGAATTAACCCTGAGAGAGAATGGCTAACAGGGCACAGCTGTTGCCAGTGCAGACTTGTCAAGCAGAAGGATTTTACCCCGTTCCTCAGGAGTGAAAGGGCTTTGCTACAGGAAGCTTGCTCAGAAGTGCACCAATAAGAGCTGCTGAACTGAAATATTAGGGAATCATATAGAAATAATAATTTCCTATTCTATATCTCAAATATGACCTGTTGACAGTTGTCTCTTCTGCTTGGAATTTGCTGATGTAGTTTCTGTATTAGTCTCTGGTTAGTTGAGCTGTACAAATTTCCTTGTACTTTCACTGCTTGGCAGTTTCAGATGTGCTCATTCCCAGGCACTGAGATTGGTGCTGATGCAGCAGAGACTTTGCTTATGGCAAGGACACAAGGGAAGTGTTTAAGCATCAGGGGGAACTTAAACAAGCAGGTAGTGATTCTGTGATTAAAGCTTGTGCTTGGAAATAGGCAGTGATGTCCTCTGGGGGATTTCACTGCCTCAGGACTGCTTGGTTTGTTTGCAGTGAATTTAAAGCCCAAGTTTATTTAACTCCAAGGCCACATATAAAAATGGCACTTTTAGTAGAGACTGTATATACTTTTTTTTCACCTTCTTGCCAACGGAGTGCTCTCATTTAAGCCTTTGCTTGGCTGGTTTCTTTAATTAGCTCCAATTGGTTTCAACTATGTGAATTCCAATGGCAAATCAAAGTAGATCTGGCTAGTTTTGCATTAACTAATAAGTATGATTTGAAAATTACTTTACTCATAAGATGGGGGAAAAAAAGGAAATACATCTGAGCTTTTTTGTTTTGTTTTTGAAAACCATTCTTACTCTTCTTCTCCTACAACATATAGATACTTTTCTATTTGGACAGTATCTAAACACGTATGAGCATTTGTGTAGGTTTTGAAGCAAAGTATCAAGGTCAATGATACTGTGTGCATAATTTTAAATATGGTGCTAGTATAAGTACCGACAGGAAGTCAGTTCAAACAGAAATCTAGGAATTTTTTGTTTATTTTTTTTTTTTAATGCCAAAACAAGATACAGCTTTTAAAGGTTTTCGTTTTAGAAGTTTTTGAATTGGTCTCTTTGTGGGGAAGGGCTGGGCTTTTTTGTTTTGTTTTTAAACATGGGCTGACATTTTTAGAAAAAATATAAACGCTTTTTCATTGGCTCTAGACTTAAGGTTACATAAACATTAAAGGACATAAGCAGAAGGGTGTGATACTGCACTAGCAACTGAAGTCTTTGGTGCACTCAAAGGTTTCTCTGCAGTTTGGGAAAAAGCCAATATGACTTGTAGGCCTTTGGCTAATTTTGCAAAGCTAGCAAACACTAGCATACTTATCCACAGGAAAACTTGCCGGCAAACTTTACTTTGTTAAATGACTCTCCCTTTGTTTTGTTATTATTTGTTTTAAACATAACTTTCTAGTCCTGCTCTCTAAAGCAGTCAAAAGTCCTTTTGCTGGATCTGAGATAGGCAGGATTTGCTGGTTGCCTGGCTGGGATAAAATTCAGCGTGGAAGATATTAGAAAGCAAGGACTGTGTCACAGCCTTCTTCCTCTCTTGCAGACTCAGGTTTATTTGTTTTTCTCCCTTCCTTCCTGCCTGCTGAAAACACCTGTTTGCTTGTGGCATCTTTTCTGTAGGCAGTGGTTACAGGGAGATATCATCTTCATACCAAAGGATGTGGTGGGAGGGAAAGGCGTGTCAGTTGCTTCCTGTGGCACATGACTGGGGTGAGATTGTGGAGCACAAAGAACTTATGGTCATATTCCCAGAAGAGCTCTGTATCAATAAATATGGATATTATCTTCTGGAGCCAGGCAGGGTTCGAAACATTAAACAAAGCTGTGCTAGCTGGTTGGGTGGAGTAGAAATTCCTCTAAAGGCTTTCACTTATAAAAGCAAACGACTGATTCCCAAACTGACCCACCTGACCAAAAAGAAAATATTGACTTTCATGTAATCACTTTACAAGCTGAGGAATTTGTTTTACACCTTCTTAAACAGAATGGAAAAAATTTAATGAAACTGTCCCTGACATTATTTGAAGGAATCAATGAGGAGCTTAAAATAAGAAAACAAAGGTCAGCATCTTTTTTTTTTTGTCAATCCCTGTCAAATTTTAACCACTAATTTGGTGAATTGGCATTTTTTATATATGACCTAGACTTAGCTGAGTAATAGAAGCATAGCTCTTCTAAAGCTGGATTTTAGTAGGCAGCTGGGGTGAAATTCCCATTTCTTTCACCTCTGTTACACATGGAAGTGGAAATGACAAATTTTGTACTCCTGCAATTCCTCCATTATCAGCAGGAAGAATCAGGAAGCCAAGACATCCTTAAGATGCTGGCTGCCTGTTTTGGGTGCCTTGGGACCATTGCTCATCTGTGAAATTTTGGCAGTGGAAAGGGTAACCAATACGAGCTTGAATGAATGGGCAGGAATACAGCCTCATCCCATCTTTAGCACAAATCCAAAACCTCAGAGACACCTACACAGAAGACCTGTGACAAGAACATGCACTGGCAGAGAAAACAAAGGTTTTGTTTGCAGAAATAAAGCAAAGTGTGAATAGGGCGTTTCGTTTGCTTTTCTTTAAATAAACTGTACCAGTAGCAAAATCTAAAATTAACAGAAAGGCTCTCAAAATCAAAATTATCAATGGCTGGCCCACAGTTTAGTGTAAGAATTAACTTAAGGTCAGCTGTGTTTATCCTTCCATGCCTGATAATTCGTAAGTGGGAATTGAAGGGAGCAGTAGGATGCTGGCCCTTAGGGCACCATGAAAACTATATGACCTTTGCTTTGAAATGCTGGCTTGCACTTAAAGTTGGATAATTTTTCTCCATAATTTATGTTTGCAATATCTACATCTCTATTTTGTAGAGAAAATAAATAAGGAGACATCAGGAAGAGTGTGAATGACATTAAGAAATGCCCTAATTTCCAAACCTTTAAGTTCAACCATTTGACAGTACTCTTAGGTGTTGCAGCTTTATTTTCCATGTTGCTGCCCCAAGATCCTTTGCACAGTTGGATGGTAATCTTTGATTTTAATGATACAAGAAGGAATGTGAATTTAAGGATAAAGAGCTATGAAGAAGGGAGTAAACTTTAGTTGATGTACAAAAAGATGAATCATAGGGACTGGACACCTTATTATGGTCTAAATAACAAGAAATGTGAAAACCAGAGATACATATCAGTGAAATTACATGGAGAGACAGCCATGGGGATGTTGCACAGTAGAACTGGGAAGAGAACAGAGAAATGGAGAGGCCTGTGTCGTAACTATTTGTGATCTGTATGACTTAGCAACCTCACTTGATGCCTCTCTGTGAACCAGTAGTAACTGCTCTGAGAGCAAGCTAGAGCAGCAGCAGAATAGACTGTGATGAATACTTCCCGTTATTGGTTAGAAAAGGAAGAGAAGTTTTGAAGCATTTTTTCAAGCATGGGACTAAGGAGGCTGCTCGTGACACAGGGGATGTGGTCATGTGTCTTTGCTGACACATCAGATGATGGATTTGCTATGTGTTAGAGCACTGAGAGCTCTGAGGAGACTCAAGGGTGGGAATGCCAGTAAGCAAGCAGAGAGAAAATAAAGCATTTCTGCAGTGGTTGGGCTGGACTAACTTTGCTGAGATGTTGGACTGACATCCAGTGTGTGTCCATCCATGGATGTGTCATCCAAGAAAATGAACTCACAAGCTCAGGGAAAGAAAATCACTCTGAGACAAACTCAATGCCAGTTTTATCAACACTGAAATTGAAAAGAAAAAAAAAAGAAAAAATTACATTTGAAAATGCTTGATTTCACTCACACTTTTAGTGTCTTTCCACTCCTCTCAGTTAACCTTACCTTTTATTTCTTACCTTTCTCTTCATAAACATAAATTAAAAAAATCATTCCCATATATGCAAAGGGTAAACTCAAAGGAGCTTCTATGGTAGCTCTAATGAAATTATTGAGCACTTCTCCAAGAACAACATATGAGTTCATGGCTTTACTTGGTTAAGCAGAGCATCCCAAGAATATTGAAAATAAAATATGGAACAGCAAATGCAGTTTGTTCTTTGTAACAGATTTACATTATTGAATGTGTAACCAAATGCACCACAAGCATGTGGTGATGTAATTCAAGGCTATAAATTAATTGGAAACCCCCCCCTGAATACTACTGCCTTTTGGACAGATGGGGCAAAATTAAAGGTCTTGTGAGTGAACTGATACTAATTTTTTCATTTAATCATGGTGCCATTTCTCAACAACAATGGAACGGCTTCCAACAGGTAGCTTTCTCTAAACATAAGAAGAGTCTGTCTGTATGATTTCCAAAGAGATTTTTCTCTCCTGCTGAGGTTTCTTAGTTATTTCTTGGAAGAAAAAAGAATTAACTATGAAGGTGCTTCACCCTGTTCATACATTAAAGGGAGTGGGTGGTGGCTCTCACTGAAAGCAGTCTCACAGTAGCTTTTGGCTGTCAGGCCACTTACGTAGTTACCCATACCCAGTACCTTAAAACAGTTCATAGAATCATAACCTCACTTTGAACAGTATTTCCCTCAGAGAATCACATTTCCCTATTTTTTCCAGGCAGTTTAGTATAAATCTTTGTAGCTGGGTAAACACTATAATTTCATTTACATTTTCAAATTAGTTTTTTGTTAATTGTCAGATATATGAGAGAAATCCACTGGATTAATTGCAAGTGCAATCTGAAGTTGAAAGCCTATAATCCGTCAAGTTTCCAGTTTACTAAAATTCTGAAAAGAAGTCTCCAAAGCACAACATAATATCCTTTGGCGAATCAATACACATAATGGAAAGAAGGAAGTGGTACACAGGAGCTTCAAGACATTGCTTCTTAAAGATAAACAGAAGCTAAAACTAAAGTCAATACTTACTAATCATTTGCAAGGAAGCTTGAAATGAGAATATTTTAGGTAAGCCAGGTCCTTGAAAAGAGACTGCTTGGGGCTCTCTGGCTCACATGTACCTGGGTTGAGCTGGCTCATTGCCAGATTCTAGGAAATTCTCAATCCAGAAACAGCCCACAGAGTTTTACTCAAGTTTATCTCAGATGCCAGGAAAGTACTTAGTTTGGACAGTGTAATTCTAGGATAATATTATTTATATTATGGGATGTGTCAAATTCATAGCGTAAGAATGACAAGAATTTGTTCAGGTTTTTCCAAGGGGCTTTGGTTTTAAGGTAACGTGCTCTTCTTACCCTCAGAGAAGTGTACAAATTTTGGCCCCATTATCTCAGAGGATATTAACAGACTCACCGCTATCACTAATTAGACGAAAAATAGGTGTGGTTATGCAGCTTCTAAAAACAGTGAATCAGAAAATGAACTGCCAGTGCCTGAAAGTCCTGCAGGCACCCCCTTCTTGAGAGCAGCATGCACACATTACAGATCAGATCAGGCCACTTACACGATGTTGAGTGTCAGCTCCATCATTCAGGACAGCAGTGTCGAATCCTTGTCATTTCTGTCTTTCTCCTCTTCCTCATTTCCAGGAGGGAGAGACTGCATGCATGGCCTTTAGTAATTTCCCTAAACAGGAAGAGTTGCTATCTGTGCAGTTTCTTTTTTAAACTATTGTATTTTTAAGGAGCTGTTTGAACAGGGTTCTGTTATTTATTATTGTATTGAAATTGAACCTTGAGTTTGTAAAAACAATATTATGGTAGTGTTCTAGTTATAAAACCAGAGCTGCTGTTTTCACAAGAGGACACTTCAAATTGCTGCACAAAACCTTTGACTATTGAGCACTGAGAGGTCTGCAGTGTACAAACCCCAGTTGCTGTGAACAGCCAAGCAGCAGTAGACAGTTTTTCAGAGGTTATTGGTGGTAGTTTAATTGTAATCTAAAACATAGAAAAAAGTGGATTTTTTAGGGGAGGGTGGGGTGGATCGATATTACTGCAACACTTTCCAATTTTTGATGCCTCTTGTACTGCAAAAGAGCACAGAAACTGCATTTGTTTCAAAAATCAGTGGTCTCCTGAGGGCAAAGGACAGAATCTGTCTTCATTGTAATATAACTTGATCAGCAATCATTGAGAAAGCTGGGTGAGGAGGAAAGAACAGGGCTTCAAGTGTTTGGCAGAGGCAGATGGAATTGCCCCCCAAACATCTCTGTCTATTCATTGTACCACAACATTTGTGTCTTCCTGACGTATCCCAGAGCTTTCTGTCTTGTTATGCCTCATGTTTAGCTCTTTGGCTGGAACCACTAGTGAAATCACCCAGCCATTTGGGATTATAGGTTATAATGCTTTCTAAAGACAACACACAACTCTGCTCTCTTGTCATCAGAAAATCTGCTTTCCTGAAGTCTGACAGATACAGTGAAAATTACTTTGTCACAGAAAGCTATTCAGAGTTTACAGAATCATAGAATCATCAAGGTTGGAAGAAGCATTTGAGATCATCCAGTCCAACCATCAGCCTTGTAGTACCACTTACCATGAGACAATTCAGTCTTTATGAGGCAGTTTGTATTTTCAAGAACCTGCAAAAGCAACCAACCTTCTTTTTCCTAACGTGACTTAAGTGAGCAGTCTCACCTGGGCAGAGGCCCCAAAGAGGCATTCTGGTTTCCAGTTGTAGAAAACCAGGACAGCAATTCTGTTTCTTCTGGGGACAGAATTTCCTTTCCTGACAGTGTATTCTTCAAAAGACCATAATCTACAGGTGAGTCAGTCTCACCTGAGTGCCTGGCAAGAGCATGGAGCAGATTCTCCTGGAAACTGTGCTAAGGCATATGGAAAATAAGGAGGAGAGTGATGACAGCCTGATGAAATGGCTTCACTAAGGGCAAATAATGCCTGACAAATGGGGTGGCCTGCTGTGATGGGGTCACAGTTGTTGATGGATGAGAGAAGAGCAACTGCCATCATCTGCCTGGAGTTGTGCAAAGCACTTGACGCTGTCCCTCATGACATCCTTGTCTCCAAAGTGGGAAGACAGAGATTTGGCAGATGGATCACTTTGTGAATAATGGATTGGTTAGATCACACTCAGAGCCAACAACTCAATGTCCAGGTGGAGATCAGTGATGAGGGATGTTCCTCAGGGGCTGCTGTTGGGATTGGTGCTTTTTAACGTTGGCAGCACGGACAGTGGCATCGAGTGCACCCTCAGCAAATTTGCCAATGACACTGAGCTGTGTGGTACAGTAGGCACATTGGAGGGAAGGGATGCCATCCAGAGGGACATGGACAGGCTGGAGAGGTTGGCCCATGTGAACTTCATGAGGCTAAACAAGGCCAAGTGCAAGGTCATTTGAAGTTTTTTGTTTTGAAGGACAGGAAACACGGTTCCCAAACTAGTGCAGATGGTTCCTCTGTGGCAGCGCTTGCCAAGGTGGAATTGTAACTGAATAGTAACAAGTACAGAAGAGTGAATAAGAAAAATCTGTTGCTGGTAAGGGCTCAAATGTAAGACTTAGGGTAAAACTCCTTCTCTTCACTGCTGTGTCACTCTTCTCACTGCAGGCCCTTGAAGTCTCTCACCAGTGACTGCTATCACACGGTGTCTCTCTCAGCCAGCCAAGCCCTGGTGACACGGAGGACATACTACATACATGCATTTTCTTCCTGAGATACTGTGGAGGAATAATCCTCCCAGAATTAAGTTTTATCCTTCAATAACCATGCAGGAAGAAACAGCTTGAGAACACTTTCCCATTTGACATTTACATAGTGAACCTACACTGGAGCTGCCTTTCACAGCACCACAGAAATTAATGCCTTAATAAAAACAAATTCTCTTCAACAGACTTTACCATTTGTTTGCTTTAGCCTGACCTTATTTTCAGGGGATTAAAATTTAGCAGTAATATTTTTATGGTCTTGAACTCTCTTCTGTTTTCGGAAAAAATCATGTTAAGATAAGTTTAGAAAGGAGGCAGAAATTTTTTTGCTTCCGTTTCACTTTGTCACGTTGTAGGAGGGGCAAAACCAAGCACCAGAAGCCTCCCACAAAAAGAAAGCTGACAGACAGAGCTTTTTAATATAACTTATTTCCACACTGCACTTTTAAAAATATATATATATAAAAAGTGATGTACACTATTTTGATACTTATAGCTCTACTACTTTATTGAGATGTTTGAAGCTAGGATTTAGTACAATTTAGTCTTAAATACTGCAAAGCATCCACAAATGACAGGAAAGGAATGATTAATGAAATACCTAAAAAACAAGCAAGCCATACGTGAAGGACACAGTTTTGGTTTTCATCTTTACCCATGCACTCCAAACATGTACATTATCTTTGGCAGAAAGACAAAGCTGTTCGGAAAAATTGACACTGGTCTTCAGTAGGGAACAGGGAGTCCTGTGGAGACAATGGGATGTAAGACTTTCCTCCCTGCACCCCCCATTGTGCTTATGGCTGGTGAAATTCCAAGAGAACGTGGAAAAAAGATTTCTAAAGGTTTCTATTGCCCTGAAACAATCATTTTTCAGTAGTCACCTAATGAACCCAGAGGAAGTCCACTTGGTTTAATTTTTTCCCTGAAAACGTTGATAAAACAAGCTTATAAAAGAACACGGTACTTATTCTTTATCAGCCTCTAATTCAAGAGTTTAAAGCATTTTGCTGGCTTTACACAGGCATCTGAGTATTTACCTCACTCAGTTGCTTAGTAGCTCCTTTCAAATCAATAGGAATGTAAATGTACTGCTAGTGAGGCACATGCTTTAGTCTTGCTGAATCATGTCCTTTGCATGTCACAGTCATTACTGAAAAATGTGGTTGTGACCATACACCAAATTTGTTATGTAAGGTAGAACGTGGCATGACATCAGGCTGGTGTGTGTGTGAATGGCAGGGTAGGGGAAGGGGGATGATGAATTTTTTCAGCTGTGAGACTACTAAGCATTTAGATATTTGGCAAAGTCTGCCATTTCCAGAAAAATCCTGTATGCTAGAAGCCAGGGATTTTGAAAGCCATATTTATTTCTTGAGGTACACTGCATACACATTAAAAAAAAAAAAAAAAAAAAAAAAAAAAAAAAAAAAAAAACAAAAAAAACACTTTATTT
>VZRN01005202.1:5082399-5136836 GCA_013397935.1 Dasyornis broadbenti
TTTTTGTAAGTGTGTGTGTGTGTAAAGCTCTGCCAGCTCTAGCTATTTAACAAGAATTATGGTATCAATTTTCTATGCTTCACAGAGCAGACTACATGTATGAAACAAAACAAGAGAATGAGAGGAATACATGTCAAGGAGGGATCCTGTGCTGTTTCAAGAGAAAAAAAATCCATCCAAGTTTGGCCAAGTTAAAAGCTTTTGACAGAAGCTCATAAATGCCATTTGGACCCTCCTTCCCCAGCATCTTAGTATCTGACAGTGGTATAGGTTTACATTTGCTGATTATGCCCATGTTCATTGGAATTCCTAGCACTTATAGGCTCTATTGACAGCTCTTCAAACTAGAAAGTGGCAAAGATGGACATTCCCAGTGGAGCTAATTTTGGATCAGGTCAGGCACTGAATGCAGGAGCAATCTGTCAATTTTTCCCAAATTCTTGAATATTATTTTTCTATGATAGTTGGACTTGATGATCTTAAGGGTTCTTTCCAACCTTAACAATCCTATAACATTCTATGACATGCAGGAACAGGAGGAAAAAGATTCTTGGTTTTAAAACAGAAAGTCAGAAAGTATTTTGAAGAGGAATCAAATGAAATGAAAGTCAAGGTACTTGACTTTGATATTTGTGATCAAGCTAACCCTTGTACTAGCTAGGACCCATGAAAAATTATGTAGAAAATGAGTCTGCAGGCTCTCCTGCTCCTATTTTTTTTTTAGAATGTGGAAAATCTTATTTCCCTGATGCTAATGACTTAAAAATATGAGTGACTTCTATACTCATTAAGATGAATGCAAAATGATATCTACCTTCGAACTCCAGCATCTTTGTAGCTCTCCATGCTAATAAAGAGAGAACCACACAATGGATTGTACAGATTATCTTCTAAATCTTATCCTAATATCAACAATATTCAAATGAGTGCCTACTTTTTAAGTTAAACATGCTAATTCAATCTATCCTATCCCAAGTCAATATTTGAACTGTGAGCTTCATGGCATCTTGTAGCTTGTTGTCCTTACCTAGCACCTCTATTACAGTCCCTTTTCTGAGGTGATTGCACTGGATGATTGCACAACAGGAAGACTGGCATTCCACAACTCACCAAGGTCATTGCAGGGCTATGATTTCCATACTGTTCTAAAATGGCAGCTATAGAAATAAAGATGGCTCTTCATTTACTGTTCTCCTGCCCCCTGTCAAATCCCATTAAACAGGGTGAAACTGTAGAGTTTACTTCATCACAGGATCCCAGTTTTAAATCAAGAGTTAAGGAGAAGAGTAGGGGGATTCCTTTGGTATATGCCCATGACTGGCACAGCTAGCAGTGGATTTGGTGTGGCATGTTACTCACTCTAGTCCTGACTTCCTCGTGACCCCCAGTGTGCACATACCAGTAATTCTGCCTTTTGGGCAGCAGGCAAAAGCCCAGACTGCATCTCACCTAGGTAGGAAGAAAGGCAAGGCTGCCTGAACAGCACTATTTTGTTTGCCACGTTGCTGGGGTTTTTTCCTGGCTGTATTGAACCTTGTTTTGTTTTAGCCATTGTTCAGGTCTTGGCTGTACAGGACTCACGTTCTAGATCTCTATTTTTTCCTGTAATTTATTGGCCTTATCAGTAAAGATTGCTCCCTGTGGAACAGCTATATTTAGTTGATTTTGGATTCAGTTTTAGTCTGCTAGTGACAGCTGTGCCCTCAAAAGCAGCTTGCAAACAGCTGCATGGAAAGACATAAAGCACTCCAAGGGCTCACCGGAACAGGAAATGGGGCCACAAGTGTAGGACAGATAAGATGCCTAAGGGGATAAATGTAAGATTTAACTGTAGAAACGAACCATTTCAAATAAATGAGATTATGATAATACATAATGTGAAGGTAGGGAAGGGGGTTTGGGGAACCACACAGCTGATCTTTGGGTTACATGTGTTAAAGAAGAAAGCTGTGGTGCAGACAGATTATAAGCAAGCCAGGCCCATTGCTTATTACAGAAGAAGAAAAGTGGGATTTCCACTTTGTTAAATAGTAGTGGAACGGTTAGGAGGGGAGAACAGCTCTTTGGTGAGCTGTTACAAAAAGCTGGTTTAAAAATTACTTTGTCAGCAACATAGAACAATCCTGTTGGAAGGACAGAAGCGTATTCTTGCCCTCAGACCCACACCCTTAGCTATTCCTACTCTACTTTCCCATGTTTCTTGTGGCACACTGTGCTTGTTGGGAGAAGCCCTTGCAGCTTGTCTTAAATCTCAGCAGGATCAGCCTGGGCAACACCGAACATATCCATGGGCAACATCTCTAGTACTTGCTATAGGAGCTCTCTTCCCTGCTCATATAACAGCTCTCATAAAACTTTGGTGAACTTCACTATATTCAAAAGCACTCCTGCTAAATTTGATTGGAAGTGTTCAACATCTCAAAAGCTGTGAAAAACGAGGCAATATAATTCTAAAAATACTAATTATTTTAGGTCTTTACATTCTAATGAAGCTTGCAAAGGTTGTAGCAAATTATGTACCTTCTGCAAACCTGTTATAAATACCAAAAGTATTTGGCTGATGGTTCTTTCTCCCAGACTCTTTGATTTTTCCTACAAAGATTTGAAAGC
Source organism: Dasyornis broadbenti (assembly GCA_013397935.1). Lineage (NCBI taxonomy): Eukaryota > Metazoa > Chordata > Aves > Passeriformes > Dasyornithidae > Dasyornis > Dasyornis broadbenti. The sequence continues at coordinate 5,085,010 of VZRN01005202.1, forward strand.
ATGCCTCATGACAGGAAATCTGTAAATATTTGCTACCTTTTCTGCGAAAGCTATACTACCTGAATTCACTTTACACTTCTGATAACACTCTGCTAAGATTTCTGTGAACTATCACAATGAAGAAACTTTCCAGTAATAACGGGTTTTTGTTCAAACATCTTCTGTCTTAAATCCCACAGATTTCTCAGAAGGAAAACCCAGACTCCCGAAAGAGTAACCCTTCAATCCCTTAAGAGGTTGGAGTAGGTAGCTAGCTGGATGGAAAGAGGAAATGTTAGAGCTGGTTTGTACTTACATTGAAGGCATAGGTATATTTTTAAAGCAACCTGTAATATCAAAATCTTTGTTTACTTCAAGTAATTTGGTGATCTAAGTACTCATTGTCACTTAGACAGAGTTCATTCTGGTTCTCATCAAGGAATGGCATCAAGCAGAGAGGGAAAACTTCTTCAGAGCTATTGTGTGACCTTCCAGCCTTGGCTTTTTGCACTGGTCATTGGCCAATCTATCTGCATTTCAACAGGGCTCTTGCTCATCCTGGCCTATTGGAAAAAGCCGCGCGGGGCTGATGTGATTTGGTTCAGGAAGATTTGTAGCACTCACACTTCATGCATCAGTATGGTCTCAGGCAAAGTTTGGGGATTTCACCCAAGAAGGGGAGGAAGCCTAAGTGCACTTAAAGTGAAGGCAGAAAAGACTCATTTCAGCAGCAAACATGCCAGACATGACGTTGCATCCTGAATGGCTGCCCTTGTGGTTAACTACTGCTGAGAAAGAACAGTGTTCAGCTGCAAGGCAGAGGCTGCATGTGCTGCTAGCCATGGAGACAGTCTGGTGTGCTCCAGCCCAGCTCACCCGCAGTTGGCACCCATGGCAGCCACAGGGCACTGATTCACAGCTTAGGGTGGATCTTGCTGCACAGGAGCGACCCTCAACCCTTGGTTCCTGCTCTCAGGCCAGAGGTGCTGTGCCCCATGTGCCAGGCATCCATGCACAGTCAGGCTCCAGCCCAGCTGCTCACTGCAGCCAGCACTGAGCAGTCCAGAGCCTGGTCAGGGGTGTTTCAAGGAGCTTCTCTGTCACTGCTCACCATGCAGGCAGACTTGTGTGCTCAGTGTCTGAGCTCAGCATGGTGCACACTTCGGCAATGGACGTGGCAACTGTTGAGTCCCGCAGCTTAGCCTGGTTTTAAACAAGATACACAAGTCATGCACAGAGCTGCAAAGTTCATGCCTGGTCCAGGTATGCAAATACTTACTGTCCTGTAATCCAAAATTTTGGACATAGTTCTGAAGCTGGTTTATTCTGGCTTACATAATTAAAAATATACAGCATATTTAGATGATGCAGAGCTAAAAAAAAAAAAAATAAAAATTAAATCTTGTTATCTTTCTCTATTGTTTTCCAGTGAGTTTGTTCCATTTTGCAACATGAAAAAACCCCAGACGTGACAGTGCACAAGGCTATGGCTCCCAGCACTGTCGATACTCTGTGGCTATCTGTACCCACTAAAGGGACAGTATCTTTCAGTGTGGATGGCCATAGGCTGTACAGCCCCTGTTTGCTCAACATTTGCTGGAGGCAATTTAATTCATCTGTACAACACCTGGCACCAGTTTGAAAGACAACTTTTTACCTGAGGGATGTCTATCAAACATTTTCAAATGAAGAAAAGTGTCTTAAGGGGAAAAAAAAATAGGTAGCGCTCAGGAAGATGTTATAAAAACACACATGTAAGGACTGTAGACAACTTGTACAAGATCTTTTGTTTTACTTATCAAATGGTTTACCTGTGCTTGTGACTACCCAGAACATGGGCAAAAATCTTGCAAATGCCAAGGTTAGTCTCTTACAGAAGCATTTTTTCACATAGTTATTGTTTATAAATATTTTGTTCTTCTTTCTTTCAAATTCCTTATTTCCAATGAAAGTTTTTCTCAAACAAATGTAAGCCACATCTGAGAAGTTGTTTTGTTTTGCCATACATAAAACCTTGAGATTAATTGCTTAATGCTTGGTATGGGCAAAAGTAAACCACAGAAACCTGGCAACAGGTTGAGGCACTAATACCCTTTTCCAAGCTATGCATTAATGTCAAGTAGCCCCCAAATTAGCACAGATTAAAAAGAAATCATAAATCACAGCTAACATTTAGGGAACTACACTGACATTTCTGTTGCATAATGGATCAAAACTAGAGCAGTTCTAGCTGAACTTTGCTGAAGCTCACTGTGAATAAGCAATGTTCATCAATGGAAACATCCAAGAAACACAGACCAGGGCAGTTCCAAAGAGTTTGAGAGACGAAAGTTAGTTGCATGGTGTGGCTCTGATCCTGTAAAACACACTAGCTACTTCACACACATGGAATTTTATGGTTAGCTGAAAGGGAAAGCGAGTAAAGAAAGTTTGCAGGGTTAAACTTCTGTCTTGACAAAGAGAAAGGGTTGTAGCAGCTTTATAGAAGAAGTGCCCAAGTAAAGAAGGGAAGGAAGGTATAGATTTTTTTTCAAAATTTAAATGTTTGTCATTCTGTGTGACAGAAGTCTTACAGAGAATACAATTAGTTTTTCTCAGTTTTCTTAGGCCTTTCAGTGCAATCACCCGGCTGCATTTGAAGTCGATTCCAAGAGTATAAGCAAACCGTGGCCCCTAAACAAGATTGCCACCTAAGCTGTACTTTATTTCTGGCTTACTGAGAGTTTAATGGACACAGCCAGAATTCACACTTTGGATTTGATTCTCTTTAGACCTTGTGATACCATTTTCCTCTCCTGTTACCCAGGAGACAGCTACCTATTATTTTCTTTTGAAGAAAACCAAAAGCTATAAAAAGCTATATGAAGCTATTCCTCCTTGTGCTGCGTATTCCACACCTGGCAACACCCATTTTTGGCTTGTTCTTCAAACATGCCATTCCTGTGCAAAATAGGTTTGTCTCCCTCCATAACCCCAAATATTTCCTGCTTTCTTTCCTCAGCTTTTGAGGAACATACGTAATCCCAGTCATCCACTGATATCTTGCAGATTTTTCCTTTGCCTTACAGAGGCTCAGTGAGCAGCAGCATCAAAAGCAGATATTGCTCTGTTCTGGCAGCCTGTCCTGATTTCATGCACCTTCCTAATGATGCTTTTCCTTCCACCATCTAAGAAATTCTCATAACTAATAAGCACTGCTGTATTTAATCACATTTTCTTAAGGATTAAACAGGGTACAGAAGTCCAACAGAAGATGCACTGAGGCTTCTCTGGTAACCATGCTGCCACTTCCTGATCTTCCAGACTCTTACCTGCTGTGATTGTGGCCAGTTGCCTAGCTAGATAAGAACAACATCATTATAGAAGTATCCGGATCATCTAGAATAATTTAGGTTGGAAAAAGACATTTAAGATTGAATTCAACCACTAACCTAATGCTGCCAAGTCCACCAGAAGTGATGAGATGAGCAAATATCCTTTTCCAGGTGCTCTCTAGAGTGCAGCTGGAGGTGATGATAGTGAAGATAAGGGTTACAATTTTTGCTGTGCTTCTTATCTAGTAAAACAGACATTTCATCATGGACCCCCCCAAATTCCACACAGGGTGTACTGTTCCCACCTGCTATGCTACTAGTACGGACTGGAGTGTGGTTGGACAACTGGAAGGGTTCAACTGACTGCTAAGCTTCCTGTGCGATTATTACTGAGTAATCTTCCACTGTCACAGAAGGTTATCCCCTCCCGTGAAGGCCTTACAGACACGGAGTGCAAAGCACACGATTCTCAGGTTTCCCACTGCCCTTCCTGCCTCAGACTGTAGGCTGGTTCAGTCTGGTGATTTACAGATCCATCTATTTTCAGCATTACTTCTTGGCCTTTTAGGTCATGGAACTACTTTTGTTTGCAGGAATCATGCTTGTGTGAAGATACATTCCTGAGGTCTGCTCTCAGCAGTCTTTCAGCAGTTGCCTCACCATGCACTGCTTTGTTCCAGAGTGGGCTTATCTCTGTACTCACCAGCACACTACACTTATCTGAGACAGACATTATCTTCTCATTTAAGTGCAGCCCATTCGCATTACAGAGTGCATGTTCTCTGTAGCACATATCCTGGTGGGAGGTCTCCTCTAGTCTTTCTGAGCTTGTTTGCTCAGTTTGATGAGCTGCTAGTTCTGTTTGATCTGGAGAACAGTCACAGCAACAAGATACAAGCAGTGCCCGCAGCACCAAGTCAAGACAGAGGATATTCAACAGAAGCTTTTGAAGGAAGTGAAGGATTTTGTCAGCCTTGCACCGTCCAGTCTTATGAAAAGAGCTGCTCCACACAGTGATCTGACTTTAAGCACAAAGAACCTTTTAAAGAGGCTTTGTTGAAGTGTAAAATCCTCAGAACATCTTGACAGAGTTTGGTAGATAGGGATCTTAGTTATGATCCACTCCAGTTCAATTCTCTGAACACCACTGAGTCTTACATGCAAATAGTACAAAAAATAAGCTGAGAAGAGGGGTGTCATCTTTGTGTTTCTCAACACTAGGATCAGCACAGCTGTCAGGAAAAAATGATGTGAATAAAAACCCAATAATCCTGAAATAGGCAGTGTCAAGGGACACATTAGAAAACCTGATGAGTACGAAATATTCCTGACCCATACCTACCTTGGGAACTGACCAGCAGATTTTCCTGGTTAATGAAGACCTAAGCAAAGCAACAAAACCCCATGGCACAAACTGCTGGTTTCTGTAATATATATTTTGAATATCTGTTTTGTGTAAAGTTATGGTGTTATTCAGTCACTCTATATAGCAATTTATAGCTATATAGCAATACTATCAGCATTACATACAATACTTCATATATTGCAAGTTTTTAATAAAAAATGACTAACTTTTTTTCATGCTCAGTCCTATAAGAGAAATCTGACCTTGATCTTCTGTTTACAGAACAAACCCATTACATTTAATGTGCAAAAAAAGGACAGTACAGATCCCATATAAGTCATTGGCCTGAGCTAGCCAAGCATTTAGTCTTCTACTGGAATTCTGAAAGGAGGATTATAGTGCTAGCACACACCTATTAAAAGGATAATTATGTTGAAGAAATGAAACAACCTACACATGATACCTCAAGCTGTTGTATAGTTTCTTGCAGTATGCTTTAAAAGGCATACGTCCACTTCTTTTCCAGATGCTGGGAAATACCTTCCTTTGAGACTGTGCCAATCTAAATTGCAGAGTTAGTCATAGACCATAATGGCTTAAAATTTAGAACAACTTCAAGATGAGAGCACCGAGCTCATGTTCAGGCTGGAACTGTGACCCTGGTTGTTTTAAGTCCAAAGACAACCTACAGCCAGACTCAGTTCTTATATAACATTGTAAAACCTTTGAAGAGTCTCCCTCTTAATCTTTTAGCAAGAAGTGCTTCTTATCCCAGACTTATGGGGCATAACTGGGCAGCACAAGAGAGCTATGCCAACTGACAGTGCTTAATGAGGGCAGAGCTCTATTTTTCATTACGATAAAGCTTTTAAATAAAAATATAATGCTGCAACTGGCAAACCGAGCCTGAAAATTATCTCCCCACCTCTCCCTCTGCAGCAGTCTGCATGTAACAATACAGAGAAAGTTAAACTTAGAGCAACTTCAAAGGGGATCGTTTTCTTTTTTAAATTAATACCCCAACTATTGTAGCTGTTTTAACAGCAGTCATCAGGAACCGATACCAACAAAGCTTTTTTCTTCCTGGAGATGTTCAATAAGGAAACAGAGCACTAAGATTTTCAAGGTGTTCCTTTTCCTATAAAGACTACAGTCAAAATGTCAGTTTAAACCAAACAAAAACTCTGCCCCGCCTTCTTCCCTCCCAACCTCCACACCGCAAAACCCAAACCTTCTGAGACAGAAACAAAAGCCAGATGCCCCTGGAGTCTATCTGTTGTTTCTGGAGGTGGGTCAGCTGGACATTGCCTTAGTTCTGTTTCCAGCTAGCTGATATTTTTAGGCTGTTTCCACTTCTTGCTTACTATTTGCTGAAAAGAACATGAAGCTGCAGTAATACCTTATTATCAAAGTCTCCTAAAGCCCTTCAAACCCTGACAGAAAAAATTAATAGATTGAGTTCTGTTCTATACCTTCATTTTGAGTTACAAACTATTATTTATAGTTTATATATAATTACTTTATTAATACATAGCAAAAACCAAAAATAATTTCTGTATATGTTCTGCCTATATCTAATAGTTTCCCACTTGACTGAAGGACCAATCCTTAAGTAACACCTGCTTGTTCACAGGATTACGACTTCAAAACTCAGAGAGCGCAAGGGCCCAAACCTGTCATTACAGCCAAGGGCAGTTTGTAATACTGTGGTAGTTCTATTACACCACTGTTGAGGTTTGGCACGACTGAGCCTGCCAAGACAAAGGCAGACAATGAATCAAAGCAGATCCTCTGTAACAAGCTTAAAATTTTAAGAGCAAAAAGCAAATCATTGGCCTTGAAGTACAGCTCCTCCAGTCCCACAGCACACAGCCCGTGCTCAGTCTCAGCACACTGCACACCTTTTCCTCAGCCATTGCTCAAAAAGCGGAGCAGTGCAAGCACACTTACCTGGCTGTCCGTGGGCTACAGAAGTCCTAACATGGGCTGGATCCCCTTTATACAGCAGGCCTTCCACTGCTCCCTGTTCCCAATGTTCAAGCAAAGGAGTACTGTTTATGCTACTGCACTGATAAAAATCACCTCAGAGGGGCCCAGAGCAGCCCTCATAGCTCATAAATTATATAGTTTTACTCTGCTTGGCACAGGCTTGAACCCTGTTATAATTTAGGTTAAAAGACAACACAAAGTTTCTGCCTTTTCAGAGCCCTTCGGCAGTTTTGCTGCAAACCACAGGGTCTGGTCAGGCCTCTACAGGTGTTCTTAATTAGGAGAGAATCCACGTAAGGTACAAGCCTTAAAGATATATGGCTTTTAAGCACAAGCCTTCAAAACTCAGCCGTATCATACCATCATCTTCACTGAGTTATGCTTACAAAGAGCACAGATAAAATAGTGGTTAATCAGAACTGCTGCTTCCCTTTGCAAGAGAAAGATAATGAAATAGCTATCCTGCAGTATGAAAGCACTGAGTTATCTCATCCTAATGTGAGTGCATGGTTGATTCACCTTCCTGTCTTTGATTTGCTTTAACACTTGGATTTAAAAAGTACTTCTGTCCTTAGAGGTAAGAGTCGTGTATAAAAAACAGCATGGAGACTTCTTGCAGAATTTGATTATTTTTGGGAACAAATCACCTGGTCTGTTATTCATATTTTCAAGAGAAGACTGAAAGACTTTAAGACGTAAAAACTTCAGAGAGGCAGTGTGAAATCATGCATGGAAATAAATATACAGCTGTGGCCTGGATGGTCATTAATGACGCACAGCCTGTGAGGATGTATGGGAGCAACATTCTTCATTTTGAAAGAGTCAGAGGAAAAAAGGCACAAGCAATTATTCCACATAGTGCCATGAAACCCTTTCTTAATGCTGGATAAAATGAGATAGGCTTACCAAAGTATTATCACTGTCATACCCCCAAGGATTCTCCAGAACAAGAGCCCTGCCTTTCCAAGCACCAAATTTCCAGAGCAATCTAGCAAGGAGTCTCTCAAATAAAGCAACTAGGAGGACTGGGACCATAGGCATTTGTCTTTTCAAAGATTATAAAGTGTTGTCAGTGGGGCATTTTCTTGCTCCCTGAATTATGAACAGCAGAGCTGTTCTGTGGCTGAGTTGGTTGGACCTTAGTTTTTGTTTGTTGAGGGAGTGAGGATCATTTATGGCCTGTGGAAATTCCCTACCAGGTTCTCTACAGTGAGACTCCGCTCCTGGGGGTTCCTGCCATGAATCATTCTGAAGATGTTGCACCGTTTGAGGACTCTTCAGACGACCAACTCCAGAACATAAACTTCAGGAACATTTCAGGGCTGAGGGGCCAGGTCAGGATTCCACCTGTGCAAAAGCAACATAAGCCTGTTATAAATGGCTCTAGGCCTATGCTACTGTATTTTGGGTGCCAGTGTAGTACCGGAGGCATCTCTGAAAGTTCAGGGATAACATAAGGCCTCTATCTTTCCTGAGTATTGGACTGTGCCATCTAAATAAAATTTTGAGAGTCACGGAGGAAGAGGGAATATTCATGCTCCTTTTGAACCTAATTAACTGTTATTCTGAACCATGTCCTGTAACAGTCTACACTCTCCATCAACATTTATAGAAAGCCTAAGAATGTTAGCTTTTACATTTGGGCTTCAATCAAGATGTCTAAAGTATGTGAACGACTTTATTGAATCAACAACTGAGCTGTGAGAAATTTGGACCACCTGATTAGGTCCCACAGTAAAGTTGTGCAATTTGTGTAGTGGATTCAGCAGACCTAAACATGAAGTGGATTCACAGAGGCAGTCTCTGGAGAGTGAATAGAGAGATGAACAGAGAGACTCTCTGGGTTAGATTTTGATTGAATTGAAATTGATCTTTGTTAATTTTCAGTTCAATTTAAGAAGGGTGGTTTTAATGTCTCTGTACTCCCACACATACATAGCTGTTTTCAGAACTACCCGGAGTGCATTTTCATTGATTACAGTGCCCAAAAAGGAGCCTGCCTTGGTACTAATGCAGAGCAGCTGTTTGTCAGGACCTTAACTACACATTGCTACAATGCAGCTTGAACAGCAGGTGCCCTGTGGCACATGCAGGAAGGGATTTTTTGTTTTCCTGATTCTGGCAAGTGGGTGTTGTAAAACAGAATATATGGATTATCTAATGAGCAGCATGCCCCTCAAACTGTGCTGCAATAGGTGGGTTTCAGCAGCAGATATTCTGACTTGCCTACAGGCTGCATTTGACCCTGATTATATAGCCACAGTGTGGGCTCAGGGGAGGTGAGAATGAATGAGTGCACATCCTGGTTGGTGTCCCAGAATATCAATACTGTAACATAATAATATTTTTATTCAGTAGGTGTTGTTTCTGAGGGCTGCTAAACACTTGCTGAACATTCTTCCTCATCTTTTATTCCAGAAACCTTCAGCATTCCCAGCCTCCAGTTTAACAGAACCTTGCTATCTTCACTGAATTCAGAGCTCCCCTGAAAGGACTCGCTGGCTTAGTGTTGGTCAGCGTCACCAGCTGAACTAGGAACCTACATTTGGTAGTGGAACTGAGTTCTGGATGTCTAGAAAGTCCTCAGCATCACCTCAGAAATGTGCCAAATTGACATTAATTTCCGAACAGGTCTAATATGAAAAGCAATTATGTCAAATAAGATTCTTGGCTGAGAGAAACTGATGTTATAATTAAAAAAAAGATCTGGCAAAGCCACAGTGGTAATGATATGAAAAGTAAATAAGCATAGGAGATAATACAAAGATGCTGAGTTGGGCAGGAAATTATTTCTAATATGAAGTAAGTCTCTCTTTTATAATACTCATTTCACCAAAATGGATGCATTTAAATTCGCTGTTTAGGTGCCCTTATTCATTGCTGTTTATAGAATATTAGTTTAAATGCAGAGTTCATTTAATTCTGGCTAGGTCAGTAATTGTGGTAATGAACAAGGTGTAACCTCAACCGTTTGCTTTAAGATGAATAAATGCTCATTTACAAAATAAATTACATTCTGTTTGTAATTCCATAGAGGCATTAAAAAAAAAACAAAAAAACCCCCAGACCTTCTGCAGGCTCAAGTGAAAAGTTAGATTCCATGAAAGCTTAATTTAAAATCATGATAGTCCCAGCATTATAAAATCTGTGTCTGCCATGAAACAAGATCCTGTTTAATACCCATACACTTCAGTTCTCAGCAACAGAAGTTTCAGATGAAGCAAATTAATTATTATTTGATAAAGTAGTAAAATTTGTTGTTATAAATAATTTCCTTTTCCCACTGATAAACTCTTGATAGAGAAAAGTTACTTTAGTACCAATTGTCTATAAATAGTTTTGTTTAGAACCTCCATATTTTTAGTCAGTTTTTCTACTTTGAGTTGCTGTACAATGAATAAATATGATTTTAAACTTGTAGTGAGAGTGTCACTTATAAACAATTTTTTAATTCACAAAATAGACAATGAAGCTGGCTAGGGGTGTCATAGTTCAGCCTTGTAAAGTGGTTGACTTGCTCTTCTTGCCTTCACAAATAGGGGAATGGCTGCTTGATTTATTTTTTTTTAAATAAATATCTTCAGCATATTTTGTAATATAACCTAAAATTAAAGAATTTTTCTTTAAATCTTCTAGCTTATAAAGTCATACAATCCAATTACATCGGTTCTCAAAGGGCTTGATTCAAAGCTTTGAAACTAATGCCAATCAGGTTCTTCATTATTTCTTAATAAATCACAGCATGATCAGTGAGTTCTGTGAGACACTCTTGTGTCTTCTGCATCCTCTGTATTGGTAGCCAGGTCGATGTCTAATTTGGGGCACGGCGCGACAAGTTAATGCAGACAAGAAAATCACGGAATCAAAACTCAATTGTTGTATGGGAAAGGTGGGAGTGGATTTAGGAGTGTAGTTTTTTACGAGAACTTCCATTTAGGGGCAGTGGTGCCAGTGCGTTCGCTGACTAACCTGAACACTGGCAGAGAATCTGACAGGTCTGCCTGGTGATGGGGAATGAGAGAAAGGCATCCTAAAACTGTTCTTCAGATTTCTCGCTGAGGAAGTGGTACGTTTATTTCTGAAAGAGTATGATATATTTACCATTGTGATAAAGTTCTTTGAGTTTTGTAAAAGAGAAGAAAAACATTCAAGTTAGGGCTTTGTCCAGTAAGGCAGGAGATCTCTTTTCTGGTTTTAGCAGTGACGCATACTTTTAAAGGTGCACAAGTAAATCAGCAAACTATTTATTACCTGTGCCAATCTCTCAGCTATAAAATAACTTTAGTAGTGCATGCAGAGCAGCGAAATGCCACATTATCGGTATCTATTTTATGGTGATGTTGAAAAGAAACAGGAAGCAAAATGAACTGTGATATGCAAGCAAGGACTGAAAGAATGTCACTGGGGACACTAAAGTGGAAAAGGACAAGCAATTGGAGAAAAGAATATGAAGGAAGAGAAATATGGAGCAAAAAGGAACAAGAAGCAAATGGCAAATAAGCTGGTACTTTGATACAGATACTAATTTACAGTAAAAGTAGAAGTAGGTATGAAGTCTTACTGAATACACAACTATAATGCAAAAGAATACTCTCACAAAACTTGTTTTGCCCAGATGCCTGTACTACTGAGTCCCCTAAAATGTATTTAAGTTATATCTCCATTTTAAGGCCAGAAGTCTGACTTCTCTTCCATATACAGTGCATCTCATCCAGCATTCACTGTGTTGAACGCAGTAACTGTGCAAAAGGAAATACCGGGCATATTTTAAGAATCTACATTTCTCACATATTCTCCGCACCTTCTTGGAATATCCAAAGCTTCATTTTATTGAAGGCACTAAGTATAGGTTCTTCTTTCATGTGGGCAGAGATCAGTCAGTGTGTCCTTAGAAGAGTTGCCAAGAGCTAGACTGACTTTGAGACTGACTTGCTACGGTTTTCATTTTAAGCTCAAAACCTTTGTAGATGTTATTTTCTTAATTTAATACAAGCATTCGGTGATAACCTGTGAATCCAATTACAACATCTTACTCAGAGGTTTTTGGTTTTCTTAATTTCTTTATAACCAACCAAAATGTTCCCTTAAAAATGTAAAATACCTTTTAATTTATGAATTCATTTGAAGAGATGCCATCATTCCACTTACTACCCATGTGTTAAATTAGTACTTTTCAATTCACAGACTTCACCAATGAGCCTCAAGGACTTTGTTCCTTCCCTGCACATAATAGGACTTCCTACCTTCCTTTCTATCCTAAATAGAAAAGCAAAATCATCGCCAATGTTTAGGCTCTAGGCAGTTTTTGGCCTCAAGTTTTATTCTCACAGTTCTTCCTGCCCCCACTGCAGAGGCAGTGATTATGCCTGTGGTGCTCTGACATGCTGGTGCCTGCATGTGCAGGAACCTCTCCTTGCCAGGGAGGCTGTGCCTGGGCACCAAGGATGGGAGTGTTGATCACTCTGTGAGCTGAGACTGAACCCAGTACCACAGGGTGGTGTTTCTACTCCTGCATAACCATCTGGAACAAAGGTGATCCCATCATCCACGGATTTTTATCATTATTTAACCCCCAGGCTTCCTAAAGTTGCAAGAAGAGAATTCACAAGCGGGTGACAGTACGGTGTCGTCAGTTTACTTTGGGACGTAGAACCAAATTTTGAAGTTTGAAAATGAGCCTTCTTCCGTCAAGTTTACCTTGTTTAATAAATGCTGCTCTTATTCCATTTGCTACTTCAGCTGCAGAAGCCAGAGTAGTTTACTTCCTATAGTCTGCTTGGAATTATGAAATTGCCCCCCAAAACCTAATTTGTATTGGTTAAAATTATAGAAGCCAGTGGATTGCTTGTCAAGAGACATTCAACTTTTGACATGTTTGCATTTACACGTCTCTGATATTCTGGCTTACAATATTATAGTTCATTTGGAGTTAGGAGCAGTTTATTAGTTGAATCCTATTCCAGTTTGGTGGATCATAATAAAAAGAAAAACACTCATCTGCATTTAGAAATACAAATATAAAACTCTTCTGCTTATATTCCACTAAAGATGCTGAAGAACACTGAGGTCTGAAGGGATCAAATGGGAGGCTACAAGTCCTGAGAATTTACTTGATTTTTATTTATAAAATCTTACAAGGTAAGAGGGGATCCAAATGCTCCACTGACTTCCAGGGGCATGCATTAAGCGTTTAGCAGATAGTCCATTAAGAACACTTTCTTGTGTAAAAAGGATTCTTTTGTTTGTGAAGTTTTTCATCTATTAGGTGAATCTTTATAACCTGCCCTCTCTAGTGCCTGCAACTTGTGTTGGAACTTGCATTCATTCTCATATTCAAAATGATGTAATGAGAAAACAGCTAATGTGCTTAGTTTTTTTTAAGGAACTAACTTGGAAAGTCTTGGATCACAAATTTTGGTAATTAACATATTTGCTGACAAAAGCTATTTGTGTGCTGATGGCAAGCTGCTTCCGTATTGTATTTTATGTGCAGATGAAATTGCTTGTAGGTATCTTCAGCGCTGAAACACGTCTGATACCGAGCACCTTTCCTGTCTTTTGGTAAAGTGCCTGAAGGGCATGATTGAAGAGAAATTGCTTAGGTATGGATACTGACCTTCAAGGGTAGATCTCGACTACGAGGATAATTTACACCCTCTTTTACGAGACTGTGTCGTGTGTTGTTGCTCCTATTGCAGGGTAATGTGATGGAGCACAATGCTGCTGCTGAAGCTGAGCTATCCCTTAGGTGTCTATTGAATCCATTAGGCTCTGAAAATTGCAAAGCGCTGATTATTGACTCACTCTGGAACAGTTTAGTGTGTGTGTGTGGAGCTTTTGCTATCAAAAAACTCTGGCGATTCCACATTAGAAAGTAATTTTCCATATGGCTTACTGGGAATTTAGGCACACAAACAGATAGTCAGCAGTGATATTTAATGTAGTTTATTGAACAGGTTTCGGATTAGGGACATTATTTTCAGAGCTATGTCAGTTTCTGTCTGAACATAGTGTTTATGTGCCTGGGAATTTGACTTTTCCTCTTGTGTTTTATTTTCCTTTGTTCTCCATTTTGATGATAAAAGGTAAATGCAAAGGTAGGATTGTGCTGATGCAGGGGAAACATACTTCACTGCAGTTTATAGACAGAACCTCTGCAAGAAATAATGTTTATGTGATCATCTCATCTTGCCGCAGATGTTTTAGATTAAGCTTCTTCCTACACAGTCTGCACATAATACATGAGCAGATACTGTAATATGTTGCATAGAAAATTGATATGGAATAGTAGCTGATGTGAAATTATGATGAGCAATTTAAGTGCAGACATGGCAATATCCAGTTGTTTGCACTTAAATGTTTATGAGCAGAATAGTAACTGGAAACAACAAGGACCTGCTCCATAACCAGGTCTGCTGGGTGTCCTAAGTGGATATAAATGTAAATAGCAACATATGGGGTATGGATTCATTTGTACTCTAAACAGTTTTGCAACAATTTTTTTTTTTGATCGAAGGAAAACAACCAAGCACAGCAAGCATATGATACTGTGCAAATCTGTCACAGCCAAGGAAAACACAGCCCCAGTCTCATCTGTTCTGAGCCCCCTCCAAAAGCAGAGGCGGGAGGGCCTGCTTTGGATTTGCAGCCCTGCACATCCTGTTCAACATCCTCAAGGAAGCACAGGCCTGTAGGACTGCATAATCAGTGAGGTCTGAGTCTGTGGTCCACAGGGTGCCGGAGCCACCCATCAGGACAGAACTCCTCTGATGCACTGAATGCCTCCTGACCTGGCACCCAGCTGACAAGGACAGTGGCACTGTCTGTGACGTGACCTCTGGGGTACAGCCTGTCATGTTACATCACGTCACATCTGGGGGTTTTGTCCTACTTTGAGCATCCAGAATTTGGCCTTCAAGAATAGGGTTTGTAAACCTGAGTTCCACCCCCCCCCCCAATGGATTTCCTCTTTCCTTTTCTCCCCTGCTTTCCTTTAGTTTTGGTGTTTGTTTTCTTTTTTCTTTTTTTTAATGCTTTTAGGTGAAATTTGGCACTTGAAGTTCATATTTTTTAGTAATTGGGAATGTTTCTCTGGTTAATGAAGGTCATGGCTAAGGTTCCAGGATTAGGTATTGTTAAAAGCTGCTCTGCCAAGTTCCTCATAAATAATTCCCAGCAGATTTCTCTTCTAGTGTTTGTCATGCTAACATAATTTCAATTCAGAAAGAAAGACAAATGTTATTAGGGCTCAATGAAGCAAATGTGGGAAAGGATCATTTAACATAATACTGATAAAACTGGCTGTAGACTACATGAAATTTCTTGTCTGAGCTATGCAAATGTCTTAAGTTTCTACATTTATGACATTTTCTTTTGAATCTGAAGGTTTGATGTGTTAATTTTACGGGCAGACAGATTTTTGTGGGTTTTTTTTTTTTTTTTTCCAACTTAGTGTAAGGTTCCTCAAAAGAGAAATGCTCTTTTATGTATAAATTTTGCAGCCTAATTATGAACTAACAGTATTTTTTATATATAATTCATAATAACACAGAGAAAATTCTGAAGAGATTTGAACACTAAAGAGATAATATACCACTGTAACTTCATAATACTGTGGTAATTTGTAAAGCTTGTTGTGGGCACAAGCCAATAATGGGATTTTCAGCTAAGATTCATAATATAGGCAGAGAGTCTGGTAACACGGAATCTACATTTCAGTGACAAATATCATCCAAACTCTTCAGTAACTAGTCTCATCCTATAAAGGTCTGTTCTTTGAAGTCAGTGGATACTGGATCAGACTTTAAAGGGAATTCATACATAATTATATTATAAAAAACTGGGGTTCCTTTTAAATTTTTATATGAATACCTCAATGACCAACGTCATAGATTCCTTTTATTGTTTGTTTTGGGTTTTTTGGGTAGGGCAGAGGGAGGAATTAAAGATAAAAGTGTAACTAGTGGGGGAAAGGATTTCCATCATATGAAACATTTCAAGGTTTCTACATCCCTTTTAGATATGACCCAGTGTGAAAAAATTTGGATTTTCTGTATCTGAAATGCAATTCTGAAAATGTTCTCAAGCTTGAAATAGCTCATTTAAGAAACTCTAATATAGATATATATATAAAATATATATATTTTTTACTTTGTGTCTGTTTTAATATAAAGTATATTTCAACTTTTTATTTTACTCTGTTAAATCCTAGGAATTGGTCTGTATCAAAAGACATATAAGCACACATTTGAAATAGTGCTTTATAGTTTTTCATATGACAGATCTGGCTTTATCAGTAGCAGCTTGTGCTATCACATTCAAGTTAAACTGACACAAAGAAACACAAAGACAGCTCTCATAAGAGCAGGAAGTTATTTTGGTGTTCCTGAAATATCTCATCCTGAACACAATTTTTTAGAGGAGCTGTACAACAACTGTCTCTTCTCCTTTACCTCATCAGCGAGGACACCTCATCTCCCATGAAGTAGCCTGTAAAAGCATGTGAGTATTACAGGCCAGGATGCAGATGCTGCTCTTTCATGGAAAGATTTATGCTGGCAGAACTCACTTGGATACCTTTGAAGAAAAGCAGCTGGAAAAACAAGGCGTGTAGGTGAATTCTTGAATTTCTTCCAGAGACAAAGTGACCTAGACTGATAATCCATACATTCCTACAGTGGCAGGAAAATTCATACATATGTCCCAGGAGTAATTCACTCTCCCAGCTTTACATATTTTTCTTTCAATTCAGACTCATAGGTGATTCTGTTAAAGAGGCACAAACCTTTGATCTTTCCCAGAGTCTAAAAGTTTCAAGTTGCAAATCCTACGAATTCTGCAAATGTCATTAAATATGATACTGAAGAGGTTCTGTGAATCAAAAGATTTTGAGGTTCTACTTTAATGAATTCTCAAGCTGCTAGCATTTGCACATTATCCTTTTTAATTGTCCTTCTGATTGCTTGTGAAAATTCAAATTCAAAACAGGTATTTTCAGCCTCACCCAGCTTTAACTGTTCCCTTAGTAATATCTATGCAAAATATTAATTACTAAATTGAAGTTGCAAACATTTAAAATATGTTTTCCTTCTCTCTTTGAAAGCATTTCATTCGCAGCACAATTTCATTCATCAAAAGCTTTGAAGCATCTCAGGATACCTGCATATTTATTTTTTCCCTCAGCCCCCCAGCTGAGACACTAAATCTTATGTTTTCTTTTCTAACTTTTTGCTGCTCTGTGGAGCAGTCAGGCTGAGAATCATCTGCAGCCCTGTGGGATTAAGGAAGATGGCATGAAAAAGACGCTGCAGAAGGAACACCTGTGCAACGAGCAGGAGGAAATATTGTTTTGGGAACAGAATAATTAATTGCTGGATGTTGTGGCTGTGTGGAAAATTAGGTCACCCTAATTTTTCATACTATTTTAAGACCAGGTAACTAATCACAAACCAGTAGTATAATAAGGTCAGTGAGTTTTTATGTGGCTGTTAGACAAGTCATAGTCACCTGTACACGTGAGAGAACTCCCAGGATGTGTGAGCTCAGCCATAAGGAGCTCAGCAAGGTTTTTGCTGGATATCCTGCCATATCAGCACTTAATTTTGTGCATTTTCTGATTAATCATAAAATCTCATCCAGCTGACTTCCAAAGCCATCAGAATCAGATTGCATCCTGTGTTCCACAGACCACAAGCAGAGCTTCTCCCTGTCCCTCTCCAATGGAAATTCTCCAGGAAATATCTGATGTAAATCATGCCACCAGGCTGAGTTTCTTGCTAGAATTTTAGTATTTCTCTGGATTTGAGTTGTTCCTTTTAATGGCAATTATTTTGGTTATACAAAGCCTCTGTTCTACCTTTTCTCCTTACCATGTAGAAGCTTGACAACTACTGTATCTAACTGGATTATTTTCTCCTTTTCCCCCTTCTTTTCTTCTTTTTTTAATGCTGTTTTGACAGCCAGTCAAATTTTTTACCTCCCTTTGAAGAAGCTACTCAAAAGGGCAGGAGCACATGAGCTAACTTCAGGGATGGTAAAGGAGAGGTATTTTTAGAGTAAGGGGAATACAAAAAATAACTAATTTATTTATTGTAAAAACTGTGGAGGTCCTTAGCTTTAAGGCAGGCTGATGGCACGTCTGCTACACGCATGATAGGCACTTCAAAGTGCAGACATTCTACAGCGCTTGAAGGAATTTCCCCCTCTGCAATTAATGCTGCAGAAGAAACACTCAGACACATGCAGTGCAGCATTGCAGAAAATCCAGGTGGGATGTTTAACAAACCTCCCAGTTTTATGAAGTAGGGGAATTCCATTAGGAGTGTGGACTATTTGCTTTAACACAATCATTCATTGGGATAAAAGAAGCAGAACTTGCTCTGTAGGTTTGTAATTGTTGAAATTAATAAGTGTAGTTCATCACTCTCTGCTGTACTATACCAATTTACTGTGCTCTTTTATCTCAATTACTTTCTGTGTGTGTCTTATATTCCTCTATTAAACTTCAGTGATTGTAACACTATGGTAATAACATTGACATACTGAGCATTATATGATGGGCTATTTTACATTACTCTGACTGCCTTATTTACATTAAAATTATTAGTGTCTGTATAAATGTGATTCATTGAACTAATAAAGTTTTCAGACAACTGCCATAGCTCATTGATTTTTTTCTGTGCAGAAATTTACCTTGCACTGTTGGAATTCCCTTCACTTTCAGGGCTGGCATTTGGACAATAAAGGCCTTCCGCTTTAGCCCCATAGAAATGATACTTAATACCTCATTTTATCTTGATTGCGTTAGGCTGAAAAAGCAAATGGGAAGTATCAAAGTTTTATTTTCTCATCTGGTCTGTTCTTTAGTTCAAAAGTACTGCCAAAAACACCCTTCTCACTCATCCTGCAGAACTGATGACCAAATCATGTTTTTTTGAGGTTAAGCAGTTAGCACTCTGAAATCTCGTGTAGATTCAGTGTGGTTCATTAGCCATGCAATTCTCCTCTGAGAGGAATTTGGTAATGCCTTTTGAATGGCACAGTTGCTTCAGCCTTCCTCTATTGCAGAGTTGAATGAGTTCGTGCCTCATGCACTGTGTGTCCTGCAGGGACCAAGTCTGCAGAAAGTTCTACCACAATTTAAGTCAGTTAAAAATGTGGTAAAAGAAGATAAAATGTAATCCAGAAAAAGTCACTACTGATTATAACCTCATGCTGTTCAGGTCTTCTTCATTTACTGGGATTTTAACAGATACTTCGAACTCCATCTAGCACACCACCAGATTCTGACTAAGAACTACACATAGTAGATTTCATGATAATAACAAGATTAAGATAAATAACACTCATCAAAGAAATAGGTAGGTACAGACTGTAAAAGGTTTACTCTATTTATGGCTCTCCTCCTGTGCCCTGGTCTAAGACTACTCAGTTGTCAGCCATTTCATAGATCAAAATTTCTCCCTGGTGCAATGTGTTTTGTTTCCAGTTGCTTTTCTTTCCAAACAACTGTGGAAAGACGGATTTCACTCCATCTCTCTTGTTCTTCTGAGCATTTGTTGACAGTAAGCCATGTACGGCACAGTGGGTTGGGATAATAGTGCGTTAAATTTTGTGTTGGCCCTTTGTTCTTGGCATACATTGATTTCCTTTTTGCTGAGGTGACCTTCATATTCTGGCTGTGTTACACATGAAGGGTATTTGTTTCAGACTTCTTCCTTGCATGCTTTCCTAAGTCCTGCTGATGCTACCAGAAATTACAGGAGAACCACTGTGTCAGGAGATCCCAAATTGCAATGCCCGTGGGTCAGAAATCCAGTGCTGCGATTCCAAGCTGTGTTAGAACCCACTTTTGAAGCTTTTAGTTTTCCAGTGTCTGACCTAAATTTCAGATAGTTATTCCAGCTGCTGGAAACACTCACAAACGGTGACACCACCACCTGCTGGGTAACACTTCTGTGAAATGTTTATCTCACTGTAATCACGAGTGTTTTATAAGGGATAAAGTACTTTGTAATTTAAAAGAGGAATAGAATTCGAAGGTCTATGTTACATTTTTGCTCTTTTGGGGATTTGATACTTTGTTATTAGTGGCACATATTCCCTGCTCTGTTTATCGTTGCAATGCACATGCTATTATACTACTTATGGCTTCTTTTAACTATCCATGTGGGTAGAATGTGCAGAAAAGATCTTTGCACAGACAGTGACTGGTAAACTTTACTGTAGCAGAGATTATTCCCTGCTATAGTAATATCTAGATGCAAAGCCTTGTTATTAATGCAGACAGTTCTGAAAGCAGGAGTAAACAGTAAGAAAAATGGCTTTCAAGGCAATTATTTTGCAGACCAGGGTATAACTGTGGTATACGTAGCTGATTTATCTCTCTCTTTTCTGTCCACAGCACATTAATGCAGTACTTTTAGTATCTTCTTAGAGGAAAGAAAAATGGACAAAGTAAGAAATTAGTCAAAGAGCAGCCATATGGGACTGGAATCTAGGTCTGGAACTCTAAATATACTCTAGGCTTAAATGATTTGCATTTTTACTGCAAAGTAGATAAGGTGGATTGTGGATAAAACGTTAAAGTCTAGACTAAATTCAAAGTAATACAGACCCTCTTATTCAGGCTTTGATTCAAGAATCTGTGTTGGTGGCTGTGCAAGGGTTGCACAGTCATTCCCAGACTACATTGGAAAGGAATGGGAAACAGTATAGCTCCTCAAATGTTAGCTTCTAGATAGGAAAACACCACAGAGCATCAGTTAAATCAAAGAGGAGAGCCATGATTTGACCATTTTTGTAGTGGCCCAAAGGGATATGAGGTACAGCTGTATTAATATTATGAACAGAAGAATCTCAAAAGGCCTGGAGTGTTTGAAAGGCCAGTAACCAGGCAGCTGGTAAAAACCACCACAGGATATATTAATCAGATTTCCAATGCTCCTTGCTATCATCTGGTCAGAAATAGGTAAGATTCTGATGGAAATGTTGTCTATTCCTTGGTCTGTTGGTCCTTGAAAAAGAAGCTGTAGATTACTCAGTAATTCAACCCAAAGTTGCTTCTATTTCTCCCAGATGCTTCAAACACAGTGGAATAAATCTACCCCTCTTGCAACCAAAGAGATTTGCTGTGCACTATAAACTGCCGTGAAGCTCTCCAGGAGAGAATGAATAAAGCAAATCTGTAGAAAAGGTAGTGCTCCACAAGGATTTAATCTCCCCAAATTTAAATATCCTCTTTTCAAAGTGCCGTCTAGTGCAATATGCAGCCCACCCATGAGTAAATATCAGGCTGTTGCACCAAGACCTGTCATTTCTGGGGTCCCAAAAGCTGCTGCTTTCAAAGCTTCTCCATTACTGTCCATCCTGAACTATAAATCAAGAAAAGGTGCACATTCCACTTCTTCGCAAGCTCAGATAAGGGAATCAATTTTACTTTGTGAAAGACAAAACTACTAGCCTGGAAGATTAATGAATAATTCCAATCACTTTATAGCTAAAGAGTCTCAGTGATGGATCCTAAACCAGACAAAAGCCTTGTCCTGCATCACAAGGCTGGGTTTCTGTTCAAAGGGAAAGGGAGAAGGTACCTAATTTGTGCGTGTCACAAAAGTGTTATTCATCCAATAAAAGTAGCAGTTTATGCAGGAAAGTCCCAGAAATAGAAACAACCAGTCTCTGGTGAACTGGAGGATAAAAGCTGGATTGCTTATCCAGTACAAGGATCTTGCTTCACTTCGTTAGTCTTCCACAAACACTAAACCAAGCCCTAACTCAACATTTACCACATTTGAACAAGATAATTAAGTAGATTCTGTGATTATATCTGACAATTATTTTTATCTAGAGTATTTTTCTGTGAAGATAAAGTGCAATTATCTGCAAAATTTAAAATACATTGACAATGCAATTATATTGCAGGTACTTCTGCAGTGTTGATATTGTCCTTCTGACCAAAGTGATCTTTCAGGACTGTTCATTTGAATATCTATTTTAAAGAAAATAATTAAAGAAATTGATGCAAAACAATAATTTAAATAAACATTTTAGAGGAATGCCATTGGGTTGTTAGCTTCATGTTTAAAAATATGCAATAAAGCCAGAACATCAGAGCAATGCAATTAAGATATGGCTTGCAAATGGAGCACTTATAAGTCATATTTCAGCAAAACACCCTAAAGAATAGCCTTTAATTTGCACTAGAAGCAAGCCTTAGCTGTTGTTTGCCAGTGCTAATTTGATTTGTTAGTGTTTACTTAAGCCTGAAGTGTTCAGATCCAAATCCTAACTTCCCCACAATTGCTTTGTTCTTGTACTTTTCATGTATTTGCCACATCAGTCAGTTCTTCTTTGAAGTTTCCTCCTGCTAAACTCATCTTATGAAGACAGTTTCACCCACTATCACCTTATGGATCTCACAGGCAAAATATTTGGTATCATCTTGAAATGCCAGCAAATGTTTAGGGCATGGAAGAAAACCTTTGGGTAAGAGAATGTGCTTGAGAACTCCAGTCTCATGTAAAAAAGATGCAATGGTTTATTATAGACATACCATACCTGTCAGAACTGGTAATCGTCATAACTGGTAATAAACTTTTGTTTGTTATGTGTTTTGTATGTATATGAAAAATAGATTGATTCTGTTATTTTTGTGTATTACTGTATCATGGGTCAGTTTTCTTTAAAGTGCTGAAATGGCTGTGTAGACTATTTCCTGCAACCATATCAGTGCTATGATATTTCCTCACTTTCCCTGTTTTTCCTTTTAGAGGGGAAGAGCATACTGTGAATTATGGGACAGGTGCAAGAGAACATATGTCAAAATGCCTCTGCTTAGAACACAAATGACCACATGGATCAGATCAGATTTAGGTAGTTTAAAGACCATTCATCACTTAGAGCTGTTGCTCCAATGCTGCTGCAGCTTGAATAAATGGGAGGATGGCCAGGGAAGAGAGGAAAATAAACGCAGTGTGGTTGATCTGACTCAAGCACACCTAAGATTAAACCGGAAGAGGTCTGGTACCTGGGAGGGCACCTTAAGCCACATTTTGCCTGGAGCATGCCAGGCAGTCAAGCAACCAGATACAATCTAGAAAGCTACGCCAGGCTTTCTACGGGTGTCCAGTGTGCTTGGCGTTCCATTTACCACAAACCATTTTTAGCTTTCATGGCTTTAAATAACAACATGTTTGAAATCTCAGTGGGCTGTAGGGTTTAAACACCAAAATGCCAGAGGAAAGAGAGAAACTGGGAGGGTTCTCCTTCTGCTCCTGTGTTTGTTACTGTGTCTGGGCAATTTTAGGGCTCAGCTCTATAACCTCACTGATGCATTGCTGAAGGATTGTTTGCTTATTGAAGGATTGCTTGTTAAATGTAATCACTGGTACATATCAAGAAACATTTTCATTAATTGCATGAGAAAACACCATTACCCGTTTAAATATTTAGAAACTGGGCTTTCCATATAGAATATCTAGCGATGTATGAAAATTTGCAAGAATAAGAATTGGTTTTGAAGCTGAACCAGTGTGTGTGAGGAGTGAATTGATGATGGGCTTTTAGTGTGTCATCCCACATGAAACATCTGGGGTTGGCTATCCTGCTGTTGGCACATAGTTATTATCCCTGGCAACTCTTTCTGTCAGGATATGGTAATGCATGCCAAGAAAGATGACTTAGCAGTTATATTATGTACTCTGTATATAGCAGTGGTATATGATAGTGACAGAGACTCTGGAATGAAGAAGCTAAAAACAACAGAAAACAAAAACCATTATCTTAAAATGGCTTTGAAAGATCAGTTACGTACACATTCTGATAATTTCTGCCTTTGCTAAGGAAGTCGGATTTTAGAGGAAGTATGATTTGACCTCATTTTAGAACAAAGAGAACATATTTTAGCAGATGTTAACTTGATTGTCAGCTAGTAACATGGAAGGTGTTGTAGTCCTAGTTATGTACAGCACATTATGTTGACTATAAAGTACCTAAGCATTTTTCAGTATTGATTTCAATACCATGGTAATTAAGAACAGGTGCATATAAATTAGAAGCAAGGCACTCTGATTGTTACTAATGAAATCCTTTACAATAATAACTTTACATAATGAAATGCATAATTAAACATTAATGACCATGATCATTAGTGGCAATTTTATTCCACTTACACATGATTTTGGCCTTAGGTGAAGCCTAATGTTTTAGTAAAGCTGTCATTCATGCTGCTGCTCCTGTTTGCTTTGCAACTGCATCATATTCTAGCCTTGGAAAGCCTTCTGGATATTGATTTCTTTTATGGATTTAAAGGAACACTGCTTTCAGATTAATGGCATAGGAGGCAACCTAACAAATTACCCCAGGTATAATGATGAACCAGGAAATCTTGTGGCCAAGCATTTCTACAGAGCATTCAGTAGGAGATCCAGCCAACCAGGTAAATCTGCATGTTTTAATGTTTTAAAATACACTTTGATGTTCTCTAGTGGATTTAGGTAACACTTGATACTTTTCAGCTTTCTTTTCCTGTGACTGTTGTCACTACATTCAGCATCCCACACCCTTTTCCCTTCAGTGTCAGCCACTGAGGAAGACATTGATGAAATAGCTGTTTTTCCATTGCTGCAGTCTTATCCTTCAGGCTCAAGCCTAGTCCAACCTTGTGTTATTATTGTGTCAATATAGGGTGGTTTGGGAATAAATGGCACAGGACTTTGCCAGGAGGCTGCACTAGATCTGGCCTAGCAATCACTAAAATTGGGCTAAACAGCAAGGAGACTTTTAACCTACTTGTGTGTGATAATTCCTGTCCAGTTGAAGAAGAGAGATAACTCATGTTTCACTTGAGCATATGTAGTTACATTTAAGTGGCTGAGAAGGTTGGGGTCCCAGTAGCATTTCTACTTGATCACTGATTCAAAATCTTTGCTGCAAGAAATGCCAATTGCACAGTGAAAAGCAAGCAAAATTTCTAGAACTGTAAATTCTAAACTGTGTTTGTCCAAGCTTTGTGATAGGCAGTTGCCTTTAATGGCTACAATGGATACAATTCTTTACAGTGGGCTTACTACCTGTTAGAATTCAATAATATAATTTTAAAAGATCCCTTTGTATGCCCTTTGCTTGTTTCCTACAATTGCTTACAATATTAAAAAGTTGAGTTTAAAGTATTAAAGCTTATGTCTTCTACAACCAGTACAAAAATTAGTTACAGAAGAATCTCCAACTGTTTGGAGATAAACAATCTAAAGATCAGTATCTGTGGAATAGGTAAAATGGGACAGGACATTCTCTAGATTTCCAGTGTTTCTTCCTATAATGTGTCTAAAATATGTTTTTTCTTACGAGATTCTTACTTAACTATTTGTGCTACTGCTTAAGAAGAAGCTGAACCAAAATGATTTAGAGCTACTCATCTTGTAATACTGCATAGACAATCTTCTCTGTTTATTAATAAATCAGTCAAAATGGGTTGATTTCTTTTTTTATGCTCTTGCGTGGTCTCCATTTATGTAATAAAATGAAATACACTGTTTTCATTGTATTGCACTTCTACTATGCCTTCTCCCCCCCCATTTTCTGTATTCATACAATACTTCCTATCTGTCCTGGCATGTATAGTTTGCAAAACCACAGCCAGCATAGCAAAAATTTACAAGATGGAGTGGCTGGGCATATAAAGTGGTGGGTGAAATTGAATAGAAATTAATTAAATAAATGATGCACGGCAATCATGCATGGAATGATGAGTTCCAAGGTGAACATTATGACTCAGAAACCTTGGTGTTGTGACAGTTGCATGCAAAACTTGTGCTCAGTGATAGTCAGAAAAGCAAATGGAATGAAGCACTCTTTTAGTGCCTGCCTCTCAAAAAAGAGAACTCTAGAAGTGGGAAATATTTGCCAGAACAATGCTAATCTCAAAATGCCCCATGAGTGCAAATGACTGCAGGCTGGTAAATAGTAGTTGTACATATACATAAACTCTGCCTATTCCTACATTCTTCCCTTGGCATCACAGAAATCACCTTTGGAGTGATCCAGTAGAGCTCTGCTGCATTCCTGTTTTAAGAATACATTGAGAGATGATATTTGTGTTTGGCTAATACAAAGACCAGTAACAGAACTGTGATGGAAAATCTTGCTCAGTTAATAACAAATTGGGGTTTGGAGTGCCTGGAAGCAATACTTACCTAACTCTTGCTCTTGGCTGAACTGTGTGTGTAACCAGGATCAATATATTCGCTGCTGTCCCTTCCTAGGAAAGAATTTGGGAGTTGTCAGAGAGCTTTGACTCCTTAAGAAAGCTAACCTATATAAGACTATAGCATGAAGAAAACAAATTGAAGTTTTGATCTCTGCTTGGCTTGCTGTAGACCAGACAGTTTTATTTTTACAATACTAATGTAGTCTCATGCTTACACCTATTCTCCTCCTGTGTATGTTTGACAAGGAAAATGACTATTTGTGCATAACCATTTACTAAATAATTTATATATAGGAAAAGTCTACTAAGTGCAAAAGTAGGGGCAACCCTTTCCAGAAGTTCCTAAGAAAAACACGATAGGAAATTGGGACAGAATATCACGGAAATTGTCCCTGTATTCCCTACCTGGTTTCTATGTTCTTGCCTTTAGTTGTTACCAGAAACTTTTGGACCATTCTCAGCAAGTTCAGACTCATGGGTCTCTGATCACAGAATCTGTTTGTATAGTAACAAAGCTATACTTTCACAGTCTTTTAAGAACCCCAATACCGTAAGACACCATTTTCAGATAAAAATATTAACTAATAATAGTAATTTAGATAATAACTATAAAGGCCCCAATTTTATTTCAGCGTCTTAATGAACTAAATATTATTTTCCAGAAGAAAGAGATCGGGAATCTGATCATCCTGAGTGCATGCAAATCACCCTCATTTCAGTGGGTGGTTTGATTAGACAAAGAATCCAGGAGCGGGCTTGGAAAACCGGAGCAGAAAGCCCATCTGTGAGGGAGTGGTCAGCTCATTCACCAGGAGAGAATCCTCACCGAATGCCCAGCAGCTGGTGCCAGCACAGGCTCCAGTCAGTGCCAGCTTCAGGGATGGCTCTGATTAGGCCGCCCACTCCCTCCAGAGAGATGAGAGCCTGGAATTGGATACTGCAGGGATCCAGGGCAGGGAACAGGGGCAAAGTTGATGGCAGGGAAGTGGCAGCTCTGGCTGCTGAGTGACTGGGTTGATACAACTGGAGCTGTCTCAAGGCAAATGGCTTCATTCCTGGCTGTAATAGATTGCAATAATCAAGCCTAGAAGTCGTGTGTGTGCATTGCTGTTGCCAAATTAGAGTCTGATAAGAAAGGACAGTTCTCTGGTGGTCTGCAGAAAGAAGGTGACATTTTAGCAGCCACCACTGTAGATTTTAAAATGCAGCAAATATCTCCAGGGAGCACATTTCTTATGCGAACAGAAGGCACTGCCTCTGGTATAGTGTCTTAACTGTTTCGTGTTAATTTTCTATTACCAGCTCTCTTTTTCTTTTCAAATTCAGTCTTATTCTACAATGGGGTTCTAATAAATTTCAATTTTCCAGTGCTATTTTAAAGGGATATTCTTTCCTTGTGCTTTGTTGCCCCCTCATTGCTGCCATTTACAGAGCATCATTTCCAACAGCAGCTTCATGCAGGTGAATTAGAGAAAGGAAAAGAACTGAACCTCTCTGGACCTCCTTTGTGAAGGGCTGGGGGGGAAGAGCTGGATTTCCCAGTGTTTTCTGCTCAACGATGAAAGATTTGAGCTATTTATTTTTTTTGCTGGCTTACAAAAAACTATGGTTCTTCTGCTGGTGGATAGTGTTAGATATGAGACACATCAAAATAAAATGGATGCAGTACTTGTTCTCACTGAAGAATTGAGTTAAAAATGAGGTTGACTTTTGGTGTGTCTTGAAAGTCTATATACATAGAAAACAAAGTTAAAGGAATATTACTTCGATATGCTTGTGTAAAGCAGCAAGAGGAAGATATGCTGCAGCAGGATGCCTCTTCTCTTATATGAAATCCTCAAGCTTTAATATTATTCTGGAAAAAAGGTAATTCCAAAAGAATTTTCCACCAGTAATCCTACTTCAGAGCTCCTTGTGCCTCTAGGAGATATAGATTAAAGTTTTATCCAAAAGGAAATTAAAATAAAAAGCCCAGAAATTTTGCCTCAGAGAAGAAAAGCAGCGACATGTTTTAAACAAAAATGTATATACCACAGGGAATTTACTGGGGAAAAACACATTTTAAACTTGAGGAGGAAAAAGCACCTTCAACAATGTCATGTGTATCAGAGTGTATGTATATCTTCCAAGTCGAATCTGCCTAATCTCATAACTAAAGAAGGTTTTAGCATTACCAGCAAATGGAAAGATGACATTAATACAGATAATGAAGACAGCGTATTCTGATCATGCCTTATCCACCACAAAGCTATTAGTTCTGATAATGGAATTTTTAATGTTGGTCATTACATAATAAAAACATATCTAGATTTGCAGCTTGCTGGTGTTCTGTAACACAAAAAATCTTGTACAAACTATTGATTTATGCAAATTTTCTATATCTCTAAAGGTCATATTTCTTTCTGATTCTTCCAAGTTACTGATATTCAATACTACTCAATGATCACACTTGAGTGCTCTTGGATGCCTGCATAGTTCAGTGGCATGAAGTAAAAACAAGGTAACAAAGTCTTACTTTTTTGTGGTTTTGTATGTGACTGCATTCTGTTTTTAGCCATATTGAGGCAATCTCATTTAGCTGTCTAAACAAAATGCATGCTAATTATGAGCTGAGGCATTGTTCAAGTGAAATTAACTGCAATAGTTCGTTACTCTCTGACTCATTAAAGCCCATTTCATATACTGATTCTGAAAAAATATATTAGATACACTGACCTTTATTTAGGAAATAATATACTTCAATGGCAACGGCACTGTATCTATTACTATTATTATTCACAGTCATAGAAATAAGTAGAGTGGGAAAAAACCAGTGTCTGGAGCTATTACACTTTGAAATTTCTGGAATTTTTATATTTGTAAATTTACCTTGCTCAGGAAAGTGGCTTGGAATTAAAAGGGAAAGCAGGTGACGTTATGATGAATATATTGGTGTGATTAATTGCCATTCATGGTTAGCCGGATAGACTGCCACTGGCACTCAGAAAGACACACACATTGTAAGAAAATACTAGTTCTTTTTAATGTGTTATTTTCTAAAAGTTTGTAAAAATATAAAATGTTTCTAAAACTCTTCAGAAGCTGAGAGTTCTCATTTTAGACTAGAAATATCCTGAAAAACAAAAGTTGTTATCATTCTGGCAAGTGTTAAGAGTGCCAGTCATACTTGCAAAAAAATCAGGAGATTATATGAAGAGAAGGTTTTGTGTTGTACTGTATCTCTGTGGCAAGGCTTTTAAACTCAATTACGAAACTTGGGAAACTAATTTCAGAGAAGCTAAAGCACTGGTGAAAACAGGTTTCTTTAATGGCATTATGGTGCTCTTCAGAAAAGTAAGTATCAAAATTCATATTGTCTTTGTATTTTTGCAAAACATACAAGTGAAAAATAAAAACACCTGCTCGAAGCTGATGCAGACTGAAACATGACTTTTGCTGAGCAGAGCAGAACCTGGGCCTGTAGTGCAGTAAGTGAGTTTTCACTGGCAAGAAGTTTTTTTCTTTCATGAGCATGAGGGCCAAACATTTTATTTAGTCTCAACGCACGATCTACTCTATGTGCTGGTACTAAAACCTTGGCTGCTCCCCCATTCAGGTACCACTTTACCATCTCAGCATCAGTGATATACAGCCACTTAAAGCACTTCTCATCCTCCCTCCTCAGCTTTCCTGCAATATGAGGTAGCTACAGAGAGCCACTAAGGATCTGAAAACACCAGAGTTTGGTTTGCTTTCTATTACATATGTATTTTTTAGGAAATGTGTGCCTGCTCCTGAATTCTTTGGGCTGTATTTGTAAACTTTCAAGTGAAGTACACAAGTGATTTAACCTTGGTAGTACCAAACTGAAATGATAATACTGATAAATTAAAAGACCTTTCCACTCCAAAGAAGAACAATGCTTTTCATAGTGACAGTCAAACACATCTGTAGGAGTGCAGCCTTGTTCAGAGAGATGGAAAAATGGTCACCTCTGCTTCCTCTCATTCTGTGTATCACATTGTGCCTCTCTTCTTCTGAATTGGCAAAGGTTTTCTTCATTGTGGAATCATCCTTAGTTCTTGGCAGTGCCACTGATGATGCACTGGGGTATCTGCATCTGAAAGATGACTTATGCCATGTTTGATTTTCTTTTTTTTTTTTTTTTTAATATGCCCACAATTTCTTGTAATGGCCACTTTTGGAAAATGTCCCTATGTGCTGCAGCTCTCTGTCCATCCAGACTAAACTCATCAATCTCTGCTAGCCTGTGTTGGACTGTAGGTTGAGTTTGCCCAGTTCTGCTCTTTGCACACCAACAAAAGTTCCCTCTTACTATTTCTTTTGAAAGTTTCTTGAGACCAGAAACTGCCTTTAGGCTCTGCATTACTTCAACCTGTGTTAGTGACAAAATCATATCTTCTATCTCCATTTTCAGGTTCAACATTGACTTCAAAGGGAGGAGTATTTGTCTTCCTCTGATCGGCTTATCTGGATGGAATTGAGACAGAATAGCAGCTCTGTTAGACTCTGGATAGAGTGCTTTAGGTAATAAATTTCCTTTAAAAAAAAAAAAAAAAAATAGACTCATACCATGACCAGATCGGTTTTTGTTGTTGCACACCACATTGACAGCATTTTTACAGACTCTCCCAGCTTTCAGGAAGCCACAGGAACCTGTAAATTATTTTAAAGAGAGAAGGTATTTTAGACAAACAATGAAGATAAAATGTGGAGCTGACAGACAAATAGCAAGATCCTGCCAGATACTATGTCTGTTTGCATGGCTAGCTGTTTGAGAAGTAGAAAAATGAGCCTGTCAGTTTTGTTACTGACAACTGCATAATTCACTTCCTAAGTAAACTCAATTAAAGGCATAGCTATGAATGGGGAAAGGCCTAAAGCTAGATTATAGTCTATAAAAGGATTAGAACCTGATAATTGTATAATGGAGAGTAAGCAGCCACTTCTGTTATCAGGAGTAGCAAGAGGTGCTTAATAAAGCAGTTATTCAATGTTAATCATGGAGTACCTTTGTGACAGAGCATTGCTTTCCATGATTTATCCTACCAGAGCACAAATAATGTTAAATAACTGTAATGAGTTTAAGAAATATATGCAGCGTGTCACTGTTTAATTTAAATCCAGGCTCTGCTGTATAGCTGGAATAATCTCTACTTTTCATTGCCTGCTTTAAAAGAGAAACCTACTATTTCTTTTCATAGCTCTCTGGCAGAATTCCGCAGTGCTTTACAACAACTGAGTGTCAAGGAGCTGTATTTCCAGTCCTGAGCTGCATTTCCTATAAGGCCATATCTTTTGTGTAGAGGTGAAATTCAGAGCTGACCCAAGAACTTTCCAGGATAACTGCTCATTTGACCTTCAGCAAAGGGTTGGAGCAGCTTGGCTCTATTTTCTGTGAGTGAGTCTTGCCCCAGTGCTGATGGGCAGACACCTGCAGTGCCACATAATCTCTAAATAAATAACGTGACTGTGCTTCAGCGTCAATGTGCAATGTCCAGGTGTAAAACAAGGCAAGAGATTGAAAACAAAGGAAAATGTGGAGGGAAGCAGAAGTGCTCTGATCTCAAGGTCTCACAGGAGCATGGAACTGGTCATGAACTTGGGTGAGATCCGGACGAGGACAGGGACAGAGAAGCCAGCCTGGCAGGTGAGGCAGGCTGGAAATGGGGATGGAGCAGATGAGTTTGCAGCTACTGCGACATTCCAGTTCCCACTGCCTTGAGCTGAACTGGTAACTGGACCTGAGCATGGCACCTCTTCCTGTTTATATGGTCAGAGAGAGGTTCATGCATTGGAAGTAGGTTTCCTCTTAAGGGACACAAAATCCAGATTACTCTGGCAGACTAGGAAATATAAATATTTCTCATTCTAGCTGCAAAGAACAAAGAAGAGATATTTGAAAAGTAAACCTAACTGAATCTCAGTTGACTTGGATTTACTATGGATCTGTACTAGGATTTACATAATTTTTGAGGAAAAATTACTTTTGAAAGCCATGATTTATAACCAAAAAGTGGAATACAGATTGATTATTCAAATGCAACTCAGAGAAGCAATTCGATCACAGGACAGAATTTCAAAATTGGAATTTTAAATTCAAATTTAAAGAAAGGTTCTCAAAATCAACGGCACTGGGTACTATTACAGACATGTGATTAATATTTACTTTAAAATACCATCCCTTTTTCTTGCAGATTTGACATTGATCCACTAAGGACAGAATACACTATGAATAGGAATGTGAAATTTAGATCTGGGTCTAAACTAAGATTAGATATGTTTAGACCTGAGTTTTGATGGAATTCTTTGCAGAAATAAGCTTCAGTTGAGATGCTGTAATTTTAATGCACCAGATTTTGATGACATTTATAGTCAGACAAATTTTTGCATGACATAAATATTTCAGGTCTGCAGGACCTGAGTAAACTCAGATATTTGTCTATATGCAACATACTTCCCAAAATATTTGAAAGTTGCATCAGCTCATTAGCTTAAAAAGAGTCTTGTAGTCTTGAGTTCTGTCCATAGAATTTATCATTGATTTACTCAGGAAAAGTTAAGCATCCACTTAGGGAACACAGCACCAAATTTCAAAATATTAGTGAATCAGAATGACAAAATATAGCTTATTTTTGTATGTTCTTAGGGTTTTTTATTTTTGTAACACCTTGAGAAATCTCAGACACTCTTTTACTTGGTGTTCAACAAATAATGCATGAAGTATATGTCTGTCACACGATGCATTTAAATGTCTCTAACCTATTTTTACCCTGAATTTTAAATGACAGCCTTGCTAAAATATACAGCACTTAAAATAGCCACCTCAGCATTTTGAAGAAAGTTGGTCTGGAAAATGTTGACATGCTGTTTCTTTTCAATTAGAATTAAAAAAAAAAACCAAAACCCACCAAAATTCAGCATATTCTCACCAATGCCAAAAATGCCTTATGAAAGTCACTCCTTGCAGAATGAAGATAGAATCTGTAATTCTTTCAGGAAATTCAAGTAATCTTTTCCACTCTGTATCCAGAAGGCAGTGGAAAGGTGGGAGAAGAAACACAATCCAGATTCTGAATGATCTCAGAAAAACTACTCACTTCCCACTTATCCTCTACTCCCAGTTATCTCCCAGCCTGTAGTCCAAGTGCTTTGCCAGCTCCTCAGCAGACTCCCTTAAGGCCACTTGACAACTCCTTGGTTATTATAATGTCTATAAAAATAGGTTTTGATGTTCCTTCCCAACAAAGATCAGGGCTCCATATCCTGTTGGTCCTCCAAAATGTGGCAGGGATGTTTTATCTACCTCTGATCTCACCCAACTGCCTTCCCTCAGTACCCCCAAAATTAGTAAATTAGTAACCTGAAATCATCAAAGCCTGAGGGTTTTACTGACTGATCAGGTATTGGGGAGCAGCTCCTCTCTATCAGACCCCTTATCTGACTGCTGTCTAAACACAGTGCATAAATTGAAGCTTTTTGTCTCTGCCGCTCACAGTGAAGAGGCATGCATTGAGCTGGCAGTGGGAGACACTAACACTGCCTCTCCAGACACTAAGGGCAACAAAGCCTTCTGCCTGTCTCCTAGACCTAACACCTTACATAAAGACCAGAAATCACCAAGTGGAAAAAAAATTCAAAACATAAAACTATTTTAAAATGCTACTTCTAGTATTTTATCTGTATTTTCATATTATGGACTGAAATAAGGAGTAAGGAAACATTAACAAAATGTAAGAATTCTGGGCCAAGTATTTATTTCTGAATTATAAGCAATGAATATGTATATTAATCTCTGTATATGTGTATAAGTGTAATTATAGGGAGTAGATCAATCAAAACCTGTGAGAATTAGTGACCAGTCCAGGATTAGTGACAAGTTACAGGTGTTTCAATTACAAGTTACAATTGGCAGGTGTTTTAATTAAAAGTAACAGTGGATACAAAAGCACTTCTACTCCTGGCCTAGAGGCTCCCTCTATCTTTCACCTTATTTAAAAAAAGATATTAGTGCTGCTGTTTCTAGGTAGGTTTTGCAAAAAAGGTAAGCTTCTTTTCTGCCTACACATAAAGTGAAATAGCATGCCTCCACAGCTAAAAAAGGGGTTTATGTATACGAAAGATGCATGCAATAACAGAAGTGCATAGGAGACTAACAGTAATAAAACAGCCACCTTTGTGGGTCAGACAATGAATGTATAATAGACTATGTTGAAATTCAATTCAAATGGAGGCTCAGTCAATTTTTTATTGATTTTAATTTTCAAATATTTTCCTATATTAAAAATTAGTCTGATGACAATATAATGTAATTCATTGCCTTTAAAGGAATGCATAAAAATTCTCAAGGATTCATCTGGAAAAAATGAGTTTAAGAGTAACTGCTTCAATTCCATATAACTTTTCTTTTTTATATTGTTGGAAAAGAATTATGCATACTGTTGTGCCTTATTTTGTATATTTGGCAACTCTCTCTTAGAGAAGATATTCCTCCTTGATAGTTGAGGAGATTCCTGTGAGAATCTATATTTGACTGTCTTTCTCGGGTGCTGTACAGTGTAACCAACTTCTAAGGTTCTCCAATGAAAGATGGTCTAAGAAGAGATGTTAGAGAGAGCTGCTGTTAATAGACAATGAGAATTGACTGTAGCTGAGTGAGAAAGAATTCTGGCGGAAAGCAAAAAGCCAGCATACAACACCTTTGCTTAGTGGAGTATATATAATATTGTCATGCATTGACATTCACCAGGGAGTAGCTAACCCTTACAAAATTCATACCACAGGAAGCTCCCTGCTATTCTGTTCTTACAACCCAGAAAAAAAGCACATTCAGAACAGAGGCAATATAGAAGGCACTAAGAAAAACCTACATAAGCATAGGACAGATCTGTGTCCCCTTGCTGTTCTGCATCTTGTTTCACAAGATCCTTATGCACATGTTCAAAGCTTAGGCCTCTTCTTATCGGAATTATAGAGTGCATAGCTGTTCTGAGCAAGATATTTGTCAAACTGAGAACTGATCTTAGGGGAAATAATGTGTAAGAAGAGTACTGCTGGTAGAAGACACTTTAAAATATTTATTAGGCTATTGAAGAATACCAAGCAAAAATTTCATGAGGTTGAAGTGAAGTGTTCGTTGGAAAAAGAACCTGTACTGTTAAGCCAGCAGCCACAGTGAATAACATACAGCTCCCAATATAGACCACGCTTTATATATCTTGTTTTAAAAGTATCTGTACATTTTTGGTACTCCCTCAAGGACTTCTTGTCTGTGTGTGGGTGTGCCTGACTGAAATGAGCAAGCAATTTTGTGGATTGTCATTCTGTGTGGAAGAAAAGTGTGAGGCTGGAATAAGAGATTAATGCAGGACATAGAAAAGTCTCCAACAGAGACTTGCTCAGGTCACTCTCAAAACTCCACCTGCATAATACCCACTTGAGGAAAAGGAAAATAAAGAGAGAGGTAACCAAGCTGAAGTTTGCTGACAAGTGCAGACTGAGATTGTGCATGCCTCTATTTTCAACAACAGTGATAGTGAGGAGTGTCTCTTTGAAGGTGGAGAGTGGGCAGAGGGTTTTTCAAGTACAGGAGTAACAGATGGAGGAAGTGGATTAAGATAGCACTGATGGGAGAGTTGGGTCTGCATGGCAGGAGGCCAGTGACAGAAGAATCTGGGAGGAGAACAGCAGGTTTCAACTACCTTGGAGCTTGAGAGGCATTTGGAAAAGCAGCAGCAGCAGGAGCCACAGGCATGCAGACAAGTGCATCAGAAAGGGGTGGATGCTTTTAAAGAGCCTCACCTACATCTGGTCAGCGACGGGCCCTGTTATTGCCATCAGAAGAGATGCAGAGTTGCAATAAATCAGGAGCACAGAGAGCAGCACTGCTCGATCAGTAGAGGTGTTTCCTCCTCCGTGGCTTTCATGTCTGTCCTGAGCTTTGGGAATGTCTTTGGAAACTGACACAAAGCACAGGCAGCTCTCTCCAGCTTTTCAGGCTCTCAAGATTCCCTGTCCTGAAAGACGGTGGCCATTAAAAAGCTTTTAAGTTCTGATTTTGGAGGTGCTCAGCCCTCGGACTCCAACCAGGCTGAAAGGGAATTGCGAAAATTATTCCTAAAACTGTATTTTTGTGAGAAGAATTTAATTACCTTTCCATTGCAAAGCTGAAATTTCTTTTTTTTCATTGCAAACTGAGGGATTCTTTCATTCTTTGACATTAAGAACTTATCTCAATAATATTATTGCTTTTCCTTCAAGTTAGAAAAAGTCATGAAACAATAGGAAAAAAAACCCCACTTCTAAGAAACAGAAGAGGAGAAAAGAAAGTAATTTTTTAGGGTTTTTTTTCCTGTTTGTTTTCTTTTTATCTTTGTGAATTCAAACTTTCAAGTATACAATGAGAAATCCTAGTTCAGCAACTTCCTTGAAGGCAGTCTAATTCATCTGACATGTACACTATCAGAAGGTTAAATCTTTGTCATCAAAGCTATGAATTCTATGTGAGAAAGCTCCTGTTCCCTTTGGAGTTAATGTTGCTTGATGCAGATACATGGCTTCCCTCTGAGGAGGAAATATTGCTAATTTAGAGAAAAACTGAAAATTGGAACAATAGCTTTAAGAAGATTAATGAAGAGCCCTAAATAGAACAAGATATTTTAATTTAGATATTAAATGAAGTCTAATTTAATTTTAATGTGTGGGGAATTATGAGTAGCTACTAGAAGGGTTTGCATTTTGGAGCATAGGATCTCCAGAGACTGTGATCAGAAGGATGGAGATTCTCTTTCCCATTCTGATACAGACTTTCCCAAGTCTTTGGATCAAAAATGTTGTGCAGAAAGAGAACAGTATTTGTAACAGTCATGAGAGTCAGAAGTATGGGTAACTGAGATGCTTTCACTATTTTGCTACTAAGTTTAAGGGATATTCCTGCTTCAAAGCAGAGTTTAAAATGTGTGCAAAGGCTCATTCTTAGCCTCTCTGTGTGTCTTGTCTTTAGTAAGAAAATACAAGGACAGAGCTTTAAAATCACTGTGTGAACCAGAGTCACCTGGACATCCCAGAAGTGCTTCAAATGGAGAGCTGATAGAAATCCTTGCAAAGATAGGGATTAAAAGCAGTGAACACGAGGTGTTAGAGACAACACACATATTTGTCAGGTCACTGTGTCTGTAGCAGAGTTCACTTGAATGTGTCAAACATTCCCTGTGCCTACCAAGTACATTGCTCTGTTCTGTGCATTGGACCATTCCTTTGGCACAAAAGACTGCAAATATTGTGGTGGTAGAAGGCTCAGGGTTATCAAACAAATACCACTGATACCTTTTATAAAGCTATTTTACTCCATCAAGTATGAGTGCAAAGGGAAAGCAGCCAAGGAAGAGAATCTGAAACATATAACAGTAATTCTGAATAAAACAGGGTTTCTCTTGCAAGATCATGTTTCTTCTCCAATTAGTATTGATACATTTTAGAGAAAATTACTATTGAGTGCTATTCTGGAGGAAAAAGACAGTGGGTACTGGCTTCATTTTTTCCTTTGAAAATACTTCTGTCATACTTTTCTTGTACTCTTTATAGATTATTGAATGAAAATAGGTCATGACCAAACATGACCCACTAGATTTGGTTGATTTGGGGGACATTGATCCATATAAGAGAATGGTCCAGCTGATCTGCCAGGCCATAATGGGTCCATCATTCCAACCTGTGCTGGATTTACAGTCTTTTTGGAAATCACTGGTTGATATTTGAAGTCAAATACAAATGAATGTTGGTATAACACAGACGACAGTGAATGGGAGAGTGGAGAAATTTTATCAGAGGACAGAAAATAGTTAAAGAATCCTATTTTACAAAACACTCTGAGTTGTGGCTGATATGAAATATACCTCTGCAGGATTTCCATGCTTTCTTGTTCCAAGGAAGGATCACAGAGGTCTAGGAAAGGCAGATGGACAAATACAAGTGAAATCCAGGTGGACATCAATCCCTTCAGGGTTCATAGTTGAGCTGCAGGTCAGTGAAAATTTTCCATGTCTTTTTAGCATTAGAAATATCAAACCAAATCATTCGTTTGGAAAAGGGAAAGATCAAGGATTCAGTCAGCTAATGAGAACATAAACTGCTGAAATCAAAGTGTCAGTATAAGCAATTTGTCTGAAATATGGAGTCCTAATCACTGGAACTGATGGATAAGAAGAGAACCATTTCACATCTGATAAAGCAAAATGTAATTATTATAAAAGTGGTGAAAGGGCAGGTAAATTACTTGCCCCCAAATTTAAAAAGTCAAACCTAGTTAATTTTATCTCAGCTAATAAAAACAGCAGTGATAAGACTGTTACAGATTGGTGAAAAATTAATGAAATCTTTAATGAACTTTATGGCAAATTACATAAATCAGACCTAACTTAATAAAAGCCCAGAAGATTTTTAGTAGTGATTAGATTTTTCAATTGCTGAATGATAAAGAAAATAACTCCAGTAAGATCCTCTCTGCCCTACTGGAAGATTCTGAAAGACATTAAAGTAGAGGAAACAGAGCCAATTAACAATAGTTTCATCAGAGAGGTCATTAAATAAGCTTAGAGTTTTATTTTGAAATGATCGTATGCAGAGCTGACCAGAGCATATTTTGAAAATAAGAAACAGCAAAGTCAACGTTTCTTTTTTGATGAACATGAGGAAAGAACTGTGCATGCTGTGCAGACACATAGAAAACAATATTTCACACAATGAAGGGTTTTGCTGGAGTTGGGGTAAGTGATAAGCAGCCTTAGTTTGTACTTTTGTCGTGGTTTAGCTTGGCCCAGGTTTTTCTAGTGGGGGGGCCACAAAGATGGCTCCTCGGTGAAGCTTCTCGAAGCCTTCACCATGTCCAGCTCTGAGGTGATGGACATGCTGCTGGCCAAGCCTGGGCCAATTAGAGATGTTGGTTACGCCTCTGTGAAAAACATATTTAAGAAGAAATCAAAACAATGGGTGCACGCACTTTTCCTTAGCCAGAGGAGGCGGAGTAGGTGAGAGTATGTGAGGGAAAACAACATGGAGAGACCAAGGTCAGTGGAGAAGGAGGGGGAGGGGGAGCTCCAGGCGCCGGAGCTCTGCAGCCTCTGCAGGCCGTGGTGAGGCCATGGTGAAGCAGGGGGTGCCCCTGCAGCCCATGGGGGCCCACGGGAAATGCTGAGATCCACTCGCCCATGCTGAAGTGAGAGGATGCCCTGAAAGTGGCCGTGGTCCAGAGGGAGTCCTAGTGGAGAAACAGGCCTTGACTTGCACCCTGAGACTGAACTGAGTGTCCCACATGGAGTGGGTGGGTGCCTGAGAGAGAGAGAGAGAGAGAGAGAGAGAAGTCCAGCAAAAGTCCGGTAAAGAGAAGAAGCCTTGCTCCCGAGATGGAAACGGCCCGGCTCAGAGGTCTGTACCCCGTGGAAGATGGACCCCACGCCGTAGCAGTTTTGGGGAGACTGCTTGCCTGTGTGGGGACCAGCGTCACTGTAGCAGTGTCGGGCGGGCTGCCGACGGTGAGACCCATGGCTACGCAGAGGAAAAGAGCCTCTCCCCGGGCAGGGGAAGAAGATCTGGGTGATGAACTGACCTAACCCCCCCATGCCTTGTTCCCTTGTGCAGCTGCTGGGAAGGAGGGAGGGGGGTGAGCGAAGAAACGGTGGCCTTGAAGGGTTTATTTT
Source organism: Dasyornis broadbenti (assembly GCA_013397935.1). NCBI lineage: Eukaryota > Metazoa > Chordata > Aves > Passeriformes > Dasyornithidae > Dasyornis > Dasyornis broadbenti. The sequence continues at coordinate 5,124,538 of VZRN01005202.1, forward strand.
ACCTCTCATTTACTCCTCTGACTCTGTTAGTAATAAATTAGGTCACTTTGCAACCTAAGGTAGTCCTGTTTTGCCTATTCTAAGTGCGTCTTCTCCCGGGTTTCCTTATGTCAGCTCATGAGCCCTGGGTGTGGGTGTGTTAATTTGGGGGTACCTGGCATTTGGCCAGGCTCAAACCATGACAACTTTAAAAAAAAAAAAAATTAAAAAAAACCCTAAAGAGGAACAAAAGACAAACTTAAGATACTTTTGAAAGGCTTTACTAAAATCAGTGTTCCTCATAGCAGTTATGTGAGATAAATTGGCATTAAATGCTCGAGTGTTTGGATGTAGGCATATTTGCAAATAGGCAGAAACTTCAGCAGGGATATTTAGTGGTAGACAGAGACAGCTCTTGGGTCTGATTTCTGTTACATGTCAGTATGTCTGCAAACTTCAATTTCCTTCTTGCCTCTGAGATGTACTTGCAATTAAACCATCAATAATCATATGTTAAAACTTATTTCAGATTCAGAGAAGAGTCTAGGCCTCATGCAGGTTTTTCTAATTTATGTTACATATCAAGGACCAGTAAGGGAAAAAGAAGAAAAAAGATTGTGCCTTAACTCCTAAATGATGCCAAGAAGTCTTGAGCCAAATTAGTCACATGAAAATCACAGGAAGAGTCATTAAAAAAGCTGGTTTATTTTTGAATTTTTTAAACTGTGAAAAGAAATTGTCCTTTCTTTTTCTCAGAGTTGCAGAGTTGTATCAGAAATATTATTCCAATCAACGATATCTGAGCCTATACAAATGGAGAAATCCATTACAGGAGTTCAAGATATCACAGAAGGGTGAATGAAGAAGAGGATTAGTGGCTTGCTTCCAGCAAGTGGCACTGAACAACCAGCAGGTCATCAGATAATTTGTAAATGCAATCACCTTGTATTACTCTTTTATAAGAACACTTCTCCAGTCCAACAAATATTGCCACTCTCCACTGTCTACAGCACCAGAGATCCCCCTCACACTTTCCGTATTTCAAAAAGCAACCTAATAAATCTGTTCTCTGGCTACCTGGAGTTAGTCCATTGCAGATAGGCATAATGGAAATGTATTGAGTGACTCCATTCCTTGGGGCTTGCTGGTGGTGGAATTCACTCAACAAAACTCAAACAAATTATCTTCCCACAGTATTGCAAACATTTAATGAAAGTATCATGTAAGAGTTGTCAGCTTAATACTTTCTAAACAAAGATATTCTACCTTTTCCTTTTTTTCTTACCTTGTTTTCAATTTCCCCTTTGAATCATAAAGTAAAATTTTGGGAAATTTCCTATTTGAACCCAAACTAATCCTCAGGACTTTAACATGGCCCTATAAATAAAGGCTTGTCCAGACGCTGACAACCATGAAGGCTGTTTAATAAAACTGGATGGATGGGTGCTCAGATGTGGAATTTTACCTCAAACTTTGACAAATCATCCAGTACCCACATGGAAAAGCATGATGACCTCTGAACTCAAGGCATTTTTTGACATGAGATTGTACAGGAGCTACCCATCTTCAGTAAGTTTAGCATGCTGTGATGCAGCAGAGCAATAAAATGCAGCAGAGTAATAAAGAAAAAGCTTGTTTTGATAACAGCTCCTCAGCAGGACAGCTGAGCACTCAGCAAACATTTGTCTTTACAGAAGTATGCTTTTGAAATTACCTTTGAGCACTGCTCCAGGAACGGGGACCAGAGCAAAGGTTCTGCTGTTTGTACTTCACTCTGTGAGCTAGAATGTGAAAAGGGAGGCTCATTGCAGGCCTGGAGTGCAAAGCTGACTGAATATAAGACAGTGAGGTCTTTCGCCAAGGAGAGATTGCACAAAAGTGCTTCCTACCCCAGCCACAGGAAGGAAGGAGGAAGAGTTTTCAAAGGACCATTACCATCCCTTATACACAAGGCTGCTGCCCAGGAAAAGCTGTTCTGTTTCCAGCCTCGGTGGTTTCCAAAATTAATCTGGATAAAGCCCCAAATAACCTGGTTTAATCTGAGAGCTGACTCTTCTTTGAACAGGAGGTGCGATTAGAGATCTCCTGAGGCCCCACCCCAGTCTGAATTATCTGATGACTCTGCAGCTGGACCATCACTATGCCCAGGCACAAATACAGAATTTTCCTTTAAGCCTATCCTTGTAGCTCTCATTTAAAAAGAAGTTGGAAAAATGCACTTGAACTATTTGTACATAAATGTGTAACAATTTGTGATGAAAGTGTGCTCCATGCAGAATTGTGCTGTAACCATGGCAACTTCCATTGAGAGAGACATCCATTGTAAATCTATAAGGATCTCATTTAGAAAAGATTTAGTTGTACTACTTACCAATTTATGAATATTCCAATCATGTAAAAAACACCCTAGTTTCTTACAGAATTGTTTTTAAATAGTGCAGCTGTGTGATTAAGAATGCTATCAGAAGCATTTACATTGAACAGTTTTTATTTTTTTCTTGTGATTCTTCTGCAACTTAGATATTTTGGAGACTAATATGGAATCCTTTGCTATAAAATCATTACAGATTTATTTAGTCTGGCTTCTAATATTCCACTCTTCCTGATGATACTTTTCACATCTAGACTACTGGGAAATGTGTCTTAATTTCCTAGCTTAATCCAGCTTCTTGTATGAGGGTAAATACACGAATAAAGAAAGGTTCGCCCCTCTTAGTACCTTAGCTGTGAGCTCTCTTTAAAATCATCAGCTCTCTATTGCCTCTCACCTAAGCAAAATGCGGAACCAATGTTTCCCTGTTGTTTCTGTCCAACTCGTAACCTTTCTCAGTGGAATGTTGGCCTTTATTTCTCACTAACCTTTTGTAAATTCTCAGATGGTGGTCTTGTCTGTAAGGTATCAAACTCAGTGTTGAAATTTGGGATAGTTGTTTTGTGTAGTGCTGACAGGCTGATTTACCTACTTACAACCACAATTTAGGATACACAGAAAGAAGTCCTTAGAGGAGAGATTAAAAATTTGTAGGGGACATTAAGGTTACAGTTTTTATTTATATATATTTTTTACTGTTGGTTTACTAGTGCAGTCAAAATCAGAAAGAGAATTAATTATGAATCATCTAAGCTCGGCCTGCTTTTCTTAACACTAGAGCAGAACAAATCCCATTCAAGGTATATTTCTTTGCATGGGAAGGCATCAGCCACATATCAATAAAGTCAATATGTGCCAAGTAGCGTTTTAGAAATTCAGAGCAGCCTCCTCAAAAGAGCACAGCTCTGGGGACAAAACAGCACTGGTGGTATTGGATAACAGAGCCTACTCATGAGGCAAGGATGCATGTAAAGTGGCTAAATATATTGGTAATGATTTTAATTTTTGAGGGGGTGTCTTTTTGTTTGATGCTGGGCTGATCCTATTTACTTGGGAATTAAAATCAGCATCTGCAGATGCCCAAGGGCCTTCAAACAAGCTCTACCTGGTGATTAACCGTGTGAAGATGTGAGAGGCCTTGGAGAAGCTCCGATTACATGCATCCAAGCTTGTACGGGCCACCTGGTTTTCATACTGACAGCATCATTTCTGCTGATTTTAGAGGGTAGTAATAACTTTTCCTGGAGAAAGATAGACCTCCTGAAACAGCTTGGGAAAAAGTCAGCAAGTCCATTACTAAAGCCCATCTGAAATGCTTAAAACAGACTTGGTTTTTAGTATCTTAAATATCTTAGATGTATCTTAATAAATAAAATCTAATGTGTTGTTGGGAAAAACAAAATACTCCCACCACTCTCCTGATTAATTTGACTAATGGAAAAATACTGCACTCTTAAGAGATGTTAAACTTTTCAGAACCTTTTATGAACAATACCAAGCACACTAACGTAATTACTCAGTTCTACAGTTTCCTTCTCAACGAGAGAAAATAAAAAGCTGTTTGTACGTATGGAACACTTCAGCCAAACTCCCTTTCCCATTACTCCAATTCTGATACACCCAAGTGTCTACTCATGTCTTGACCATTTTCTTTAACCTCTTTACAAATCAGAACTTAGGGAAGTTTCACTTTATCAGCGCCATTGCATCTGGCTGCACAGATAACACAGCTCGCGTGGTAACACTGCCAGAAGTTTACAATTCTGTTGGGTAGCTTCATGGAAAAGGAAGAAACATCATCAGTTTTGGAGGCAACTATTTTCTTCAGCTTGCCAGAGAGTTAAAAGCAATTACTTGCATCTCATAAAAATGGCAGTCTTTTACAGAGCAAACACTTGTCCTATTTTCTATTTTATCTTCCATTTACTACAGTGGTTCAGGACTATACTTTAGAATTTAGGGTTTCATCTATACCTGATTTTTAAATTAAAACCAGTCCTGCCCCACTGTGATCCCAGTCTTCTAAACAGCTCACTCTCTCTGTTTTGAAAGGCAGCAGGATGGAATGAGCACTTCTCTCACCCCACAAGTGCACACAGGAAGGGGAAGATGTTTAATGGTGTAACAGACACAGCTCAAAGAATGAGTGATCCAAATGCACCTGTAGCTCTGGCTTCTATCAGGGTCTCATTGAAATCTGTAGCAGTAAGCTTTCAAAACTCTTAGGAAACCGCAGTTTGCACCTTACAGGGTTGAAATCGACACAGTCAGAGCCCTTGCCACGGGGTTTCTCCCTCACCTGGACAGCAGCCACTGAAACACAGGCTGGAGCTGGTCTTTCCCATCAATGCAGCCAAAAGGAGGAGAACTGCTGTGTACATGAGCGTGGTTGGATGGGTGTGTCTGGTTTAAGGTATATGTTAGATCCACATGTGCTTTTGGGACTTTCAGCCTAGTAATTAGTTCATATTTTTCAGTGTCCCTGTAATAAAGGAAGGTCTTTTTTATCATGTCAGTCGTTCCTCCTTCATTGGAAATGGAACGGTGAAAGGGGCACCCAGCTTATGGGATGGATGGATTGAAAAAACTTTCTTTTAAATATAATTACTGTGACATACAGTAGTTATGAATTGAAATTTCTTTATATTCCCTAAAGTTGAATCCGAAGTTTCTAAGAGCAGCCATTCTTCCATGGAGAAAGAACTGTTTTGTTCTCACTGTGGTTCACAGCACTCACACTTGTGGCACTTCCTCATGGGAACCTCAACTTTTGTTTCTTTCACAGTGTTAGTAAAAGCCAGATCAAAAATATGTGACTGCCTTTTGTTACGGAAAACACAACAATGCTGCTGCAGCTGGTTGACCAAGTGCTAAAGCCCAGGGACAGGAATTATTCCCTGTGCTCTCTCCTGTCACCTGCCAGCCCAAGGGAGTGCAAAACTATCTTCTGAAGAATTCTGAACTGTACTTTCAAAACCCTTCCCCTGGCCAAGGCCCATCCTTTCAGTTTGATTTCCATTTCCAGTTTGTCTATATGAATAATGTCAGATAGGAATATCAGCTTTCTGTAGAGCACCAAATCACCATAAATCCTCCATATCTCATATGGACAGGGAGTGGAAGGAGCTGATCTGATTGCACACAAATTTCATGTGGCTGCTCATTTGTAGAATGCAAGTAACTGTACCAGACAGTTGCACAAAATATTTATTTGGATAACTTATCTTGGCTATTGTCACAGCCAGATCAGGATAAAAGCAAAACATACCCAAGATTTCAAAGTCAGCACCTACAGCCACTGACATGATTATGTGAGAATCTCAGGTTTGTTAATAGAAAAATGAGACAGTATTTCTAGCCCTTAATTATGGNACCCCTAAATTAGGGAAAAAAAAAAAAAAAAAAAAAAAATTCCGGAAAGCCTAAAGGTATCTCTGTGATGGTACTGAAATATGCTAAAAACCCCAGGCTGCCGTAATTCAGGCTTGGGACTCATGCCCATCTTTACTATCTAATTAATTATAAAGATGAACTAGCAGGAAGTGCAATTATCTGTATTTTCTGCTGAGTTTCAAGGTATTTGACAAAGAGATAGGCAAAATTTTGTATATGCTGAGCAGGACATTTGTCATTCATTATCATTTCAGGAAACTAAAAGTATTTGAAAATTTGGTAAACAATTTCAGTCAAAGGAGGGAATTTTACAAGAAATGTTTCCATTTTGAATACAGATTTGTTCAAAATAGCATTTTTCATTTTAAAGTAGACCTGTCAAAAGGAACAAAAAATTTAGACAAACTTTTTGAAATATGTTTAATTTGGTTGACAACATAATGTTTTGTGTTCTATCAAATGATTGTGAAATATTTTGCCTCTTTGTAATCAAAAATCCTTTTCTCTAGGACTTTGCACATAGGTCACAAAATTCATAACCCATTACCCTGGCAGTGCCCTGGAGTCCATCATGGCTCATACTTGATACAACAGCCACTTGTATGTTAAAATCCCAAATGTAACGTGGGCAGTCCCAAACCATGCAGGTGTTCAAGTAGAATCTTGTTCAGAACACCTTTCATGACAGATATTCTTCAATTTCTAACAAAAAACCTTTTAAACTAGGAAACCCCTACCATTTTAAATGGCACTGCTGTTTTTTTTTGAGCTGTTTTTAGAAACCAGTGTCAAACCGTTCTGACACAGTGCTAACATTAAGCAGAAAAGCAAACAAATTGCAATTGCTGAAAACAGATTCTTTATATAGAGATGGGTTTACTTCTTTGGAAGGAATGAATACAATACAGTAGACGCTACAGAAAATAGAAAATGAGGTAAAAAATTGCATGATTAGTCATTTGGACCCATGATTATGGGAAGTTTTGGAAAGGGTTTATTTTAAAAACCAAACTTGCACAGACAAAATTGACTGTAAATGTTTACATGGTCTCTGCAATGACAATGGTGATTTTGGTTGGATTGGAAGCAATTTGAAACTGAAAACCAATAGTAGTAGCCTGTTACTGAAGAGCTAATCAGGCAAGAAAACTAAGGAGATCATCTACAGGAGGGAACAGCTCCTGAATAGATAACCCTTGTTAACTCTTATTCTAGAACTTAAAATGCTTTGTTCTCACCTCAGACTCTGAACTGGATTAGAAACCTCTAATACTCTACTATAAGAATCATCAAAAAGGATTAATCTTATATAGCTATTCCACCTTAAATGTAAAATCTGTTTTTACACAAATTAGTGACAGTGTAGAAAAATTCCAAGTGAGCAGTTGTAATCCTAGCTCCTCCTATGAACTTGAATAACAAGATGACAGGGAATCATCCACCACTATTGGAAACTGGGAGAAAGCAGTTAAGTCTTTTCAGCAAGACCCCGTGTGTAGACTACAGAAGCTACATTAGGAACTAGGTGGAACAATGGCAAGGGACCTCTCGCTGTACAGATTTGGTGTTTCTCTTGCACGTAAAGTTGCAAAAAGACACAAAAGTGCATAGACCTCAAGAAAAGTTTAATAAACCAAAGCGAAATTGGGAAAAAAGAAGTGCAAGGCTGCTTCTTTGATCCTAGAGTCATTTATGCCATTACATAAAACTATCTCCCCAACAGTAAACCTAATGCACTGCTATGAAGATCCTGAAAAGGCTTTACTTCACTTGATACAAAATACTAACTAAATAGAAATTAAAAACCAGAAGTATAATGTACTTAAATGTGATTGCAGTAACAACAAGCAAAACCGTCTCTGAATTTTTAAATTTTTGCTTTTTGCTTTTCTTAACCTCAGCAAGATGGAAGAGGAAGCAAAAAGAGAGATGGAAGCATCAGTGCTGTGAAGAAAAAAAAATCCCACATCTGCTTTTTAAGACTTGAAATAAAGTTGCCTAGGGGCAATCGTTCTTCATTGCTGTTTCTGTCTCTGCCTCCAAAAAAAAAAAGGCATCTGCAACTCATATTAATATTTTCTTATTGCATCACATCCTTGATTTTCTTTTCTACTACTGCTAGAGTGCCTTACTGTCTAATTCTATCCAGTCTGCAGTGTCTGACAGTCTGTGATCTTTCAACACATCTGTACTCCCCATCCTTTATAGATACGTACCTACAAAGTCACAATGTTAGCAGGTCTAGTGACCTCTGCAACTGCTGAAGAAAACTTCCTACTTTTTTTTGTGTGCCACAGGACACACTCTGTGTCCATTATTCTGAAGGGAAGCTGCAGCAGAGAGTCTGCAGACAATACAAATTTTGATTGTTCAGATTTTATCATTGCTTTAGTATAAATGTCTGGGCCATATAGGAAAAAATAGAGGGTTTATATTGTCTTGAATATCATGCCTTAAAAGTCCTCAAGTTTGGTGTACGGTTGTCATTCCTACTCGTTGAGAAGCTCCTGGTGATCTTTATGTTGTTGTTAGTACTGCTGTGCAGCAGACATGCACAGATTTTGTTCTTAATTATGATATCTGAAATCAGCATTGTTGGGCCCTAATCTCTCCCCAGAGCAGCTTCCCTGAATTGGCCTTGTCTTCTGGCTGTTACAGAATGTGTAGATGTTTACAATGACAAGGATGTAAATTATTTTAGATAACTGTTGCAATGTTTATTCATTAATTCAGTTTTAAGAATGCCTGCCAATGTTGAAGGAAACATAACTCTAATGAAGCACTTACAAAATGTCAGAGAAAATCTAAATTAGTCCCTGAGGTTTTTGAAATAGTCATTAAAATATATCAGAATACTGAATGTTTTTCAACCACAAAGACAACCTTATTACTGCAAATTTCGTTATGAATTTTCAGTGGAAATAGTCATATAACATTTAATATAAAGCAATAAACTATTTTGGTCAGATCTACATCATTTATAAGAAGAGTAATGGATTTGTTTTCGAAAATACCAAAAATCAAACAGAAAGCATGATAATCCATATTCCAGCAATTTCTATATAATTACATTTAATTAATTTAAAAATGTATAGGACAGTTTCCAAGTCGAGAAAAATATTACTCACTAAGCTCAAGGTTTTCCAAAATATTTCCATTCACATTTCCACTAAAATTAGCATAAGAGTTCAGAGTACACTGAACAACGATTTTCCTTAATATAGCATAAACATGAAAAAGGTACAAGACTGGTTCTTCTGTTCTGGGACAGAGGAATTTATCAAAATGCCTGTTCCTTCAATTTTCTGTTTATGCCAGCCATCAAACGGGTCTCTCTTTTTATGAAAAATGCAAACAAAATCTCTGTTGAGTGTCCTGGCAAATAGAAGCAGAACTAAAACAGAGTAAAATAACTTAGTTGGTATATGTGAAAAAATGTGAAATAAAATTTGGTAAACTCATTCTCTTTAGAAATTATAACCTGCAGAAACAACTTAACCTGTCCCCTAAGAAATCTGAGTAAAAGTGACCCAAAATATCACTGATTTTCAAGTCTTGAAAAGTGTAAGAAGGTAAGAAGCAGGAGAAAACATGCAGCAGCCACTTAGGGAAAGACTGTTTATTAGTTGTACTTTTTAGTGTGGTGAAAAAGTAGAAAGCCTAGAATTAGAAAGGCTTAGGTTCTCCTGGTGTGTTACACAAGGCAAGTTAATTCTGACAGAAAAAGGAGTTAATAGTTTTAGATTTTAGTCCTTCACTAATGATCCTTTTTCTTTTCCTTTCTGCCCTGTGTGAGTAGGGTATGACTCTAAAGCTAACATGCATCGTATGATGAATTTATTGAATGATTTTCTAAGACCTCATGCATAATTACCTCATTGAAATATAACGAATAATAATTTATGACTTGTCAGTTAATAATGTGCAATAATAAGGGCTGATAGAAGTTTAAATCCATGCCCAAGAAGGTGAATGCAACATAGAAAAAGCAATTAAAGTACCCAGGACACTCTTAAAGAAAGCAGTTTGGCAATTGCACCTTAACTAGATGAGAATTCCTAACAGAGAATTTAGTGTCATGTCATAAATCAATAGCATATCATGAAGAGATGCAAATTTAGGTTTTATTTTGTATATTGAAAATATGCATTTGCCAGCAGATTTCTCTGTGCTCAGCTGGTTATAGGTTCCTTAAGACATTTCCCTTGAAGTTATTCTAAACAGTAGATACAGAATTTCTATGGAAAAGTGTAAGAATTTACTTATCCTGGGAAAAAGGTGATAGTATTTTATTGGTACAGAGAGGATGGATTTTCTTTTGTATTGTATCATTCTTTGTTAAGATTATGGTAATGAGTCTTGAACACATAAGCCTATAGAAGCCTTTGAAAACTTCAAGAAATCATTTAAAATAAAGAGAAGAAAGAACAAAGGCAAATGGGGGCTTCCTGTAGCTGAGGTTTAGCATCTCTGATGATGCCTGCCTTAAGACAGGATATATGAGCACAGAAAGGATGAACCATGGCTTCACTAAGCAAAAGGATGTTTTCTTGACAATAGAACAGGGTAGCTATCCTGCAAAATCCTAAACCAACAAATGTTAACAGTTTGATCCAGGCACTTAAAGACCAGCTCATAACTCTTAGTTCCAGAGTGAGAGACAACTTGCTATTGCTACTTGCCTGAATTAGGGTTTAAGGATGACTTTTTCGCAGCTGAGTGAGAGCACAGCTAAGGACATAGTCTCAGAAAAAAGCTGTACCAATACTATACAAAAAGGACCTACAGAGGCTCCTTGAAAATATAAAAGCCAAGAATTCACCTTACTTTCCTTCAGCTAAAATTGACCATATAGACTCTTAACTCTTGCTTTAAAAATTGGTCATACCCATGGCTTTTGAAAGCACAAACTGTGTAAAATATTTTCTGAGTTTTCCTCGACAGTCTGGTGCTCCACTCCTCTAGTATCAGGCAGAAAAATTACTAGAATTGTCATGGATCTTATCCATTTTGCTGGGTTCAACAGAGAGCTTGCCAGAAATATACATTTGATTTGCATTAAAAAACCTGTCAGTTCTAAAGTGTTCCTGATAATACTGTAAGATTTAATGGTCACTTTGTTACAGCTGATTTGATTGGCACCTCAAGGGAGGCCAGTAAATATTAAACAGCTCTCAGCCTTCTTTTTTTTCTGTCAGTAGAGGAGAGATTCAAAATGTTTTTGATGGATTCAGAGGCTGTTTCATATGATATTTTATTAACTCCTGCAAACTGTATGAAAACAATTCAAAATATCTCTTAGATAAAACAGCTTTAGCAAGAGCTAAATTGAGTCCCACGATTCAGCAATATCCCATATGGTGCTTCATATGTCACAAAACCTGCACGGGTTTTGAAAGTGAAGGTGATTTTTTTTTCTGTAGGACTTCAATCTACATTAGAGCAAACCAAACACCAGTATGCTCTCCCTCCTGGATCTCCATCTTGGAAAAATGCTATTTTTGTGCTGCTTTATGCTTACACCACCCTGAGATAAATTGAGCACTTATCTTCCAATGACTACTGCTTGGGGTCTTGGAACTCTCTTGATATTTGCAGGCATGAGCCACTGAAGAGCTTGGCTTATTAATAATTAAATTTATACAAAGCTATTGCAAATGGAGACAAACAGCATCCTCTCCAAACACCTGCTGATACAATCTCCCATGTTGGCGTCAGGTGTAAGATACAGATTTCAAGTGAAGGATTTGGAACTGTCCTAGTTTGCCACTGATTGACAACAATAATTTTTTTTTTTTTTTGCATTTCATTTATTCACTGTGCTATCTCTGATGCCCTTTTGCAAAAGATGATGGTAACATAACCCTCAACTTGCTAAAGCATGAATGAAGAATAGCAAAAAGATTTTACTGTGAGAAATGTGAAGCCATATGGAATTCCTTTTATGGCAGAAGCAGTTCTTTTTACAGTTTTTCTTATTAGGTAGCTCTCAACTTTCGTAATGACAGCACACCAGACTTCTGGGGAAATCAGACAACTCTGGCACTAAAACCGCTGCCACATCCCTGAATGGTGATCATTGACAGGCATGGCCAGAAATGGCTGGATATTGGCTATTTGTGGCACTTCACCCCTAACCCAGTCACCTGAGGCAAATGCCTTGCACCCAGAATTTTTTCTTTTCATTTGAAACTCAAAAGTGCTTATAACCCACCTATGTACAAATCCAGTTATATTTATAACTTTAAAAATCATGAAAGCAACTATTACCAACAAACTTTGTGTCTTACAAAATTGGACTGATAATGATATCACACAAAGACAATGGTTGCTGAGCCTTTAAGTGGAAAAACAGAATATATGAAGAAGAGGTTGCCAAAGCAACACCAGTTTATAGGCACACAAAGAAATTAATGGAGAGCTTCACAATTTCTGTATAAAACAAATATATGGAATGAGAAATGCATTTTGAATAGCATTTGAAAATTAAAGAAGTCAATGTTAGCAGATTCTGCCCAAACACAGAATTTACTCAAACTCACCAAAAAAAAAAAAA
>VZRN01005202.1:5136874-5192615 GCA_013397935.1 Dasyornis broadbenti
AAAAAAAAAATAATAAAAAACAAAAAACACAAAAAAAAAAAAAAAAAAAAAAAAAAGATGCTAAAATTTTGAAGTCAACTAGAACATCCACAGGACACATTAATATAAAATGGCTATAGTCCCATTTTGGTGATCCTGCTCTTACATTTCCACAAAACACAGTGGGATCCCTTGCAGTTTTTTCTCACTCCATCCTGACACATCAGGCTGCAGTTGAATTACTTGAATTCTCACAACTCTACCAGCAAACTGTATTTTACTCTGCTAGTTTGTTACCCTGGCAAGGGATGTGATAATTGCTGAGATCACAAGGGCACCATCTAAAAACATTGTCACCTTCCAACTCAGTGGCACAAATACACTTGTCTTATATGAAGAGCAGAAAGCTTACTACTGATGCCAAAATTCACTTATGGGAACAATTTTGTGTACGCAGTTAAAATAGCTGCCATTTTTTAAAAAAATGCCTGTTATTTAATTATTGCATTTTTAGAAAGCGTAACAGATTGACCTAAGCAATTATTTTTTTATCCACAGATCTGTCTTTGCCACCATTTTCAATGCAAGCAACTCCACAACTACTGTTCTCCATGTGGGTAGCAGGACCAGCCGTTAACTCAGAGGCTTTCCAAAGGGCCCTGTTCAAACTAATGTTCATTCTGCAATACCCACTGCTATTCCCTCCAGTGCTCTTGTTGCTGGGCTTGCTTTTCAGATAGGCTACACGCTTTTTCTGTCTGTCTTTTGCCTAAGTGGTCTTTAACATTGATTCGCTTCCTTTTGTGTTTTTGACCACAGAAAGGAAAGTACTGGACTTCTGTGCACTGCAAGCTTTGCCTAGGATGATCAGGTTACTTGGGCAGAAAGTCTGCTTTGACTTAGTCTTCCTACTTGCCAGAAAAAGCAATACCTCAGGCCAGCAGATCTTTTCTTTCTGGAAGGATAGTGATTACCTAATTCTAGAAAAATGACTGCTCACAAAGCTACCAAGAATAATTTTTCGATTGATAAGGGAGGGGATGACTCTCATCAGAGCTGTTATTTTGCTGATTACATGAACAAGGACATCATTTAAAGAGCTTTCTGGCAGCAGGCTCTAATTCGAGTTCTGTCAATTTGGGTTTTCTCAGTAGGGTTGTAAGTGGGCTACTTCACACTTGTGCTTCACAGAGCTCTGCTGAGGAAGAAAACAGGGGAACAGCTTGCCACTAGAAATCTACCATTCAAAAGGAAGTGTAGGAGAAAGAAGTGTGCATTATTCTAGCATGACTGCCCTGAAGGTTCCTTACCCAGAAGCACGTTTTGCTGCTCATTCTTTTTACTGTTCTACAGTCAAATAATTATAGTGCAGTTGCTGCTTTCCTATTTCTCTCTGAAAACAGGTCCACATGTTTCTCAACACATATCTCATTAAAACTCAGAAATTGCCTTATTCTGGAGAAATGAAATTTTATGCAAATTATATTATATGGACAGAAAGAATTGGAGCATAAATTCGAGGATGATGTTTGCGTATAAAACAAGTGAGAGCCTGCGTGGGTTTATTTAAAGAAAAAAATATTCAGTGACATAATCAGGACTGTTTAGAAAAAAACCTCGACTGATGTTTCGAAACCAAAGATAAACCAGAAAGATACTTTTTAAAAATCACCTAGAAATACAACGCTTAACCACTTGGTGTCACTCTCAACTCGTGCTCGAGTCAGCTCTGCACCATCTAAGCCAGCAGGAAACACAGCTATAATAAGGAAAAGTGACAGACTGGGCACGATTTCACTAGCTGTATTTTGGAAAGAAAATTCAGGTGTTCAGAGATTCAAATAGATTGACCTCACTATTCTGTAGAGATTGCATGGTGGAGACATGTTTCACAACAACTTGCTATCTGAAGTAGACCATTCATAGTCCCTGTCATCTGCAAAAACTTCATCTATTAAATCCAACTGTTTGATTTACTACCTTTAGTTCTTAACATGCATTAATACTCTTTAGTTCTTAACATGCATTGCAAATGGAAGTGTCTCACAGTTGCTACCTCTGTGCACACCTTTCAATAGAAATGAACTTTGAAAAATGTCACAAACCATTTCTCTTTGTAACTATGGCTATGAGTAACTATGAAGAGCAAGGGTTAGTGAATATCCTGCCTTAGTTGCACTCCTGTAGGCCATAGTAAAATAAACTGAATAGATCATACTAATGCTGCCTAGTGCAAACATCACACTCTCTCATGCCAACAGGCATCATGGAATTTAACCACAGCCCCTCCAGCCATCATGTCCAGCCTTTGCACAGGGTTTTGCCTTACAATGCATTCAGACCCACCATGAAGAGATTTTTCCCAGCGTTATGCTAGCAACAACATTTGGCTGCCATTGACATCTCTGGCAGTTACTGGGAGTGAGACAACTTTATTTCTCAGCAGAAATGTCACAGACAATGCACCTTTCTCTTGGCTTTGCCAATGGGATGAAAAGAGAATAATGGGGGAAAGCTTGAAAAAAGGTAGCTCAGGAGACAGACACTGCTATTACATTACAGCTTCTTAATTCCACTAGTTTCCAGGGAGTTGACTTTCATATTTATTGCCCATGGAGAATTTAGAAAAGCAATATTTATAAAATAACATACTCATATTTATAGTGAGGCTTATTAATGAGAATTTAGGAACAACATGCTCTGGGATCTCCAGTACTTGAGTGATAACAAGAAAAAAAGGTAATAAGAAAGCAATAACTGTCTCCTTTGCTGGCTTTATGTTTCTTGGTAATGCCCCTGCTGTTGGATATTTGGAAAGAATATCAGGATTTTTTTTTTTTCTTTTTAATTTAAGATGTTTCTACTCATTCTGTTTTGTACTGCAAAAGGTCTTATGAGAAAAGCAGTTTACCTCTCCTCTCTTCTTTCCCCATCCCACCATCTTGTTTAATGCTCAGTTCCATCTTCCTTCCACAGGGTGACCACATGTAGTCATTTTCCCTGGTAGTAACAGCAGAAAGGCAAATACGATGCCAGTGAATCAGAACTGCATTGCTGGTAACTCATTCAATGAGATGCCGTGCAGGAAAGGACCTGCCATCCTCATCCTCTGCTTAGTGGGCACTGTCTCCTTCATTTGTGCCTCTGCTCTCAATTCCCTGCAATAGTTTGTAAATTCTTCTTTCTTACTACCAGTCTTTCTGAATTACACCTAAGTTAACCTACTTTATCTTCAGATTTTCTCCTATGAGCTCAAAGTTTCATTCTAATTTAGCAAAGGTGGTTTTCAGGCAAAATTGATTTTTTCAGTGTTAGAGAAGTTTTTTTTGGGGTTAGCAAAGAAATGAACTGAAGCCCACTGAATGACAGGCTATAACACCACATCCTTCTTATCTTCATTGTCTACCTTAGACTTCTGTTTGGATTTTCTTATTTCAGGTTCAGTTCTGATTCTGACAATGAACTGGGATAAAACCAGTTGAGAGCTTCAATCAACAACTCAGGTTCCTGAACTCACCAAGGATGAAAGTTGCTCCCTGATTACATCAAAGCAAGTAGCTGCTAGACTCTACTGAGCTTTAGAAGGCAACAATGCCTAGTTTCATGTTCACACCTTACATCTAGATGTACTGCAACGCTGGTCTGAAGCAACACGACATTAGTTCCAGAGTTGTTAGGCAGCTGTGAATAAGTGACTCAGGGCTCTACCAGAAAGGTTAAATGATGAGAAATGGTGTTTCACAGCAAAGGCAACATCTAACAAAGCTTGCTGACACAAAACAATAGCCTTTACAGCTCATTGACAAGCCAATCACCATATCGATGCATCTAGCCAATGTTTTCATTCACTCAGAAAGTATCTGAATTAAAAGAACTGCAGTAAAAGCATATAAAGTGGTTAAATCAGGCAGAGAAAGACAGGAAATCTTCAAGAAGGATGCTAAGCGATGATAGAATCATTGCTGGATTTCTCATTTCTGACTGCTCCGTCAAAACCCAGCATTGTTCCCAAGATTTGTGAAACAGTCCATAACCCATCAGCTGAGACTGATAAAATACTGCCATCTACTGGTTTTCCCATCACAGAGGCTTTCAGCCCTTCATCAGCTCCACAGAGCCTCAAAGTTTTCCAGTGTAGCACTTAAATACACGAGTAAGGCCATCTTTCCTCAGAGCACCCTGCAGCAGCGCCTGCTGTTACTTTACCCTCTCTGCAAACATGGCTCAGCTAATGATGCCTAGGTACTGGACAATAAATATCGCTGCTGTTCATCCTCACATGTCAAGCTGCGGCTCCAGATGCCCATGCAGGGACTGCTCTCACGCTGACTCTGAGAGCAGCCAACAATGGGCAGCTTTCACTGGCACCCAGGCTGGGGAACAAACGGGCCACAGGCACAGGTGAGGACAAGTTTAGGATAACCTTCTCTGTTCTCCATTTCCTTTTCTCTCAAATCGCTCAGTTTTAAATCTCATTGGCACACACCCTGCTTTCATCTACAGATACCTGTAATCACTGACTCTTCTATCACCCTCCCCTCACTTTTTCCAGTGGATTGCCTATTCCTTCTCTCCTAGAAAACAAAGTGAATCAACATTGTTGATTCAACTGGATTTTAGTGAATCAAAAGATACAAAATCCCATCAAAGTCTAAATATTCTGCCTTTTACGGAATCTAAAAAGTATTTGGCAAGTGGTAGTAAGTTTCACAGTAATATTACATACTGATTTAAAAATATTAACCAGTTTTTTTTTTTTTTTTCCCCCAGAAAGATGGTAGCTATCAGCTACTGAAGCCTACAAACATCCATGTAGTACAAAGACAAAAAATTTATATTTTCTCTCTTTGGTCCCAGCCATACTGTGGCTTTTACGTATTTTATGTCAATTATTAAGCATGAATGCAATTATTACACTTTTAGGTGTTGAAGCAACATCCCGTTATTAGTTTTTAATATTATTTTGTGATTGAATACTTGAAGTCAGTGATAGTCTTGTTCTACTCATGTAATTTCTTTTATTACATTGTTTTCCCATATAATATAGAAGGTTCATTAAGAAAGCAGCAAGCTGAGGGATATTACAG
Source organism: Dasyornis broadbenti (assembly GCA_013397935.1). NCBI lineage: Eukaryota > Metazoa > Chordata > Aves > Passeriformes > Dasyornithidae > Dasyornis > Dasyornis broadbenti. The sequence continues at coordinate 5,141,941 of VZRN01005202.1, forward strand.
AAAACACATACTTAAAGGAAAAGCACATAGTCAATACAAACATATTAATTGGTGTACATCACACAGCAATGATTCTTTCACCAATATCTTAAAGTTTTATGAGCCATTTTCTTTCTGCTTATGTGGAAAAGCATTAATAATCAGCCAGTTGATCTAGGGTATACCATATACCTTGTGTATTGACTGCCTGGGTCTAAGGATATCAGCAGAGCAGGAGGTGTTTATAGCTTTGGATGCTCCAGACAACCAAACACTGCTTCAAGTAACTTTAAAACAAGGTAAAATAATCAGATTTATCATGAGATTGAAAGCATAAAGAGAGGGACCATATATATTAGATATTGTCTCCTTTACAAAAGAAAGATGGATTAATAAAAGCTATTAAAAACTTGAATTAATGCATATTTTATAGACTCTACAGCATTAAGGGGAAGATTAAACTTAAAGGTGGCCATTTCAGGCTTTATACAGCACTTTATAAATTTATTTCTATCCCCTGAAATAGTGTGGGTGTAATGCCAGCAGACCAATTATGTTACCAGAATGAAGTAACCATGTATAGCAGCTTTGCTTGAAATGCAAAACTGCAGAGACACCTCCTCACCAGAATTCTCTAGTTTTACACCATACATAGAAAATAATATCTTTTTATCTGAAATGCTTTTTGTTTTCCTTTAGTTTTTACCATTTTGGTAGGTTACAGGAGGCATCAAAAATTCTCACATGAAGTATTAGCAGGAATGATGGAATAACAGGATTAGTTACTATAATTCAATTGAGTGAATATTATACAAAACTGACTGGAGCTAAACAAAAGAGTTGTACCGTCTGAAAAGTATAACTTTAAAAATACTTAAAATATGTAAAAATTTTATGTAAATTTATTTATTACATTTTTACATTCTTTATGTAAAAAAAATTCAAATTCACAGGACTAAAAGTCTGTTCCTTTATTTCTGAGTCTTGGGATCCCACGTGTTCTGCATTTGGAAATAGAATCTGTACTGACAAGTCATTCAGTAACCAGAAACAGTATAGGGAAGTCAAGGGATGTTGAAGGGCAGAAAACCCAGGCCAGCCCCAGATGCCTCCTGTATCTGCAAAATCAAGGACAGAATGAAGGAAACAAAACTTAAAAAGAAAATTGAGGAGAAATGTTGTAAAGAAAATTTCATTTGAGTAATGCCCAAAAAATTAGAACCACTCTTACAAGAAGTATAATATATTTGCATTCAATATACTTGGCAGATCACACCAACAAGAGTCAAGAGATCTGATCTATCGCTTTTCCATTTCTAAATGCAAGCTACGTAAAAATCACAAGAAGGAATCTTTCCTTTGGTTATGGAAACTTACTTAAAGGGTGTATTCAAAAGGTTAAAAAGTTTGTAGGTGTACGAAGATTGATTACAATAGTTAAAAGTTTACAGACTTGGCAAAAGCGCACATTAGTTACTAAAAGGTTGTAGAAGGAAAACTAAGTTGGTGTAGCTGAAAAGTGAAATTGATATAATTTGAAAGGTGGTGTTTAGATTTTTAAAAAATTTCTCTTTCTACACAAATATAGGCAAGATAGATATAAAACAGGAAGACCAAAACCACTGATGAATTGCTAACAGCATAAAATCTAAAACTACCTTCTTTCAAACATGCCAGATACTGCCTCAGAGTCTGTAGGGCCAATGCATGTTTACAGTAAGAAAGATGTCCAAGAGAATGAATTTTTTCTCATATACTTCTTGAAAAAGAATTTAGTTAAGCTATACCACAAACATCCTTTATGATGGACATGTCAGACAGTCCATCTCAAATCCAAGAGTCAGTAGAATAGAATTAGAAACAAATTAGTAAAATGAATAATCAGCAAATCCCCAAGATGAAGTGATATTCAGTAAGATGTTCTAAAGGCAGTCAGGTATGAAATGACTATAATGTGGTAATATGCAACCTTTTGCTTATAAGTACCTTGGTGCCATACAAATGGAGGTGGCTGATGTAATACCGAGATTTCAAGACAGTTTTTAGTGAATTTGGAGAACTACGGATTAGTAAACCAACTACAAGGAGTTTCAGAATGTTCTTAGTGCACCAGAGGATAAAGTTGTAAAAGGCCATATAAAATTTAATGTACGAGAATCTAAAGTGATATAGATCGGAAAAGAATTGTAACTTTAGACAGTGTTAGGCCCTTGAATTTGCATTGCATTTTTCATGCCTACCTTTGGTGAAGATTTTAGGAAGCTTTCATTCTACTGCTGATGCTAACCATGATTTTTGAAATCTCTTTTATTCTGAGAAAGGAAACCATAACTTTTTTTTAGCAGTCCCTGATATGCGTTGCGTAAAATTCCAAATTTGGAAGCAAAACTATACTTAGAGATAAACTACCAGTGTGGAAGTGTAAAAATTAAGAATATTTCCATTTCTATCCTCATTTAAATTCCAAAGAATTTTAACCAACTAAGAAAAAGAATTATCACTGAATCTTTGTGCATTTGTCTAAGTTGTATCCCTTGTAATTCAGAGTCCACTTGTATTTTATATCCTTCATTAAGAAAATGGCATATTTTCCTCATTTGCGATCTTTAACCTCAGTCTTTTTGTACTGTATTCTGAATAACCCAAATATGCAAAATTAATTTCCTTACCTGGATGCAATTTAGGGATCGGGACTGATTTAAATCTTCATATTATTTACCAGTGAGCTAATTTTACCTTTTGTTAATGAAATAATAGGGCACAGCTCTAGCTGATACCCCTGACTCTGTGCCAGCACCCTCAGCCAGAAAAGGCACACAAACTTTCCTGGTAAGTTTTAAGTTCTACGAATGATGGGTGGGAACCACTTCAGTGGGTGGAAACACTCAATACTCAGAAAAATCTCCTGCTCTAAGCACTACACAGATAAGTAAAGAATAATTCCTTTGCACCAGGTGGAAGGGAAGGCTTAATTGCCTAGAAGAGACTGACAGGTATTTTAGAGAAGTTTTGTAAAAAATACTTACAAAAGCTGTATAGAAAAGATTGACCGCAGAGAGAACAGGTAGATTTTTATGAAGACAAGGCTTTACACTGTTTCCTGGATGAATTATACTTGTTTACAGAGGAATTACGCCATGATATGGTTAGATACACACTGAAGTAGATCAAGACAGTTTGGCCCAGTGAGTTGTGCAGAGTACACTGTGGTATCCTCCTAACTCACCACCCCTGAGTAAAACTCTGCGCTGTCCCATGTCTCTGCCATGCACATCTGACTGCAGCTTAGTGTGAGTTTACACTACAGCCTGGTCCAGTGGGGTGCCAGACCCCAGTGGATGCACCCATAGATCCATATAACCCTCCTTGGCAATACTACAGAAAGAATGGTGTTGCCACAGCAATGGCCATAGAAACATTATCTGCATAATCATAACAAATAACAAGAAATTTAAAAAAAGGTAGCATAAGGAACTAAAAAAAGACTGCCTTCACAGGAAAATGTGCTTTCACCTGCAATCTTTAAAAAACCAACTAGTATCTTCCCATATGTGATATGGAAGAAGTGTTTTTTAGAAAGTATTTGAACACAAAGATCTCTTTATCTACAACCAAAATGCCTTCCTCTCTCAAGTACAGTGTAGTAAGTGATTAACCAGCCCTAGCAACACAGCACAGCTCTTAACGGTGGGAATTGGAGAACATAATCAGCAAATAATGCAAATTACTGCTAATCAAATAAATTAATTCATTGCCTATGATTAGTAAAGAATTCAATTCCATCTGCAAAGTGCTGTCTCTAGCAAATTCAGCCCAAGAATATGCAGCTTGATCAGTAAAGTTTGTAAATAAGTTTGCAGCTGAAGTGTATTGTTCAACTAGTGAAGCTGTAGCTCAGTTGCCAAAGTACTTCAAAACATCCACAGCTGAGATGTGGAGGAGCTCAGCTAGAGACACAGGTGCCCGGATCTGTGACAAATTCAACTAAATTAGGAGTGTATTCATCTTCACTAACAGTATACACAAAGAAGAGTATAAATAATATCTCAGTCATTACACTACTCAGCTCAGCAAAGCATACAACTACATGACCTGCAAAGTGTAGTGTTACACAAATGAACGCAACTAAGTTAAGCGAGAGAATCTGGTCATTAATTTATCACCCTGGAGGCCATGGTATTTGGAAAGTTATGAGTTACAGGACAATGCATTTGCCAGGAAATACTATTGAATTAGCAAAAACCATCTGCAGGACTGAGGTTCTCCAGGAATGCATCACAAGGCTATGGCTTATGATCTTTTAGGGTAGCTCTTTTCTGTTTGGGATAAGACCTGGGATTGAAGTATCATTTGTTGAGGTGTCTTCCAACTGCATTGTGATGTGGTATTTTATCTTTGGGTTTGAGCTACACTACCTGCAGTTGTGACAGGGATAGTTTCAGTTATTTTCCTGTCCTGAGCTGGAGGTGACTCTACAGTGCTGGGCTGCGCTTTCATATTCAGCACTAGTGCTGCTCAAACTGGCCCACATAGTTAACCCCTGTATATTGCTGTCAGCAAAGGAATGAGTTAAACTGGAAATTAATGTGGCTGAAAAATAAGGCCCTTCCTCTTACAACCTTCTTTAAACCAAACAGTCCTGCTTTTGTTTGCTGCTCAATAACATGAACAGCTTTGGGAAGGGGCAGCAGGAAGATGGGAGCGCTGAAAAGGATTTGCTTGTGCTTCTTCTGCAAGAGATGTGCAAGGCATGGTGATGTCACCAAATTTTTAGGTCTCAAGAAGACAGAGGTTGCATTCTGGGCTCTCTATAGACTTTCTCACAGTAGCTACAATCTCAGTGGTGTACAAAGCCAACTAAGAACCTGGAACTATGGCTATGCCTGCAGATTAACAAACCACAAGTACTTCCTTAGTAACATTTTTTTGCAAGACTCTTGTCTTGCAAAAGGACAAAGCCCATATTAGTGTCTATTGAAATTTGGAGAGTTGAGAACACAAGAGTTATGTCACACTTTCAATAAGCTTTCAGAGATTCCTAAGTATAGATATCTAAACATCTGAAAATATGACATGGTAGAAGAAAATTAAAAGTTCCAATACATATGTACTTTACATAATGTGTAAATATTGCTTGCTCTGTTATAAGTAACATCTAACTGCCTCCAAGTTGAACAAACGACACTAGATCTGAGTCAAAATTATTTTTCTGTTGGTTTCCTTACAAAATCCGCTCAGACCGTGGAACTAATGTGACATTTTGCTCTCTAAGGTGCTCTAATTAAAAGTTCCATTCATATTTTCTTTCTTATTTTCATACCAAATTGACTTTTTAGAAGAGATTAACATGGCAAATATATCCTGAAGTACACAAAGCAAGTGCTTCTTGCATAAACTCTAGGAATAAACATTTTAACAAGTCAATTGATGATTGAAAATGCTTCCTTTGTTGACTCTAATTTACTAAGAGCACAAAGAATAGCAACTGGAAAACCTTCCTACTTCACAGAAGGAGGTGAATTCCTTACCATTAAGATGGTAATGTACATTCATCCACCACTATACTTTAAAATCTCAATTAGCCAAGGCACAGTTGGTAAGAAGGGTGGTTCAAAATCCCCAGTTTTACAGAAGGAATGGCTTTTTAAGTACAATGAAATCATCTCTGTTTTAAAGGGAAGTACAGTCCACCTCGGAAAATCATATACCTCTTCTCTCTAGGTTTCAGTTTCTTGGCTTTAGCATTTACTAGGGTCTAACAGCACGGTATATATTGCAAGTACAGAGTCAAAGTACATATTTTATAAAGTTCTAACTTGAAGCTAGTGAAATTTATGAACTTCATAACTTTGCAAGGAAACACATCATACTTGACAAAATGCGTGTCTTTCATAAACCATGGGAGAGTGATGGTTACATGCAATGTGATGTTTAGCTATCTCCCTCAATCCTGCTGTGAATGACCAAATGACCTCTGCCTTCTCTTGGCCACAGAACAAGGCAGGGAAGGAAAATGCACACAGGTGTTTCTACAAAGCTGGGGTAGTTGACCATGGAACAACCAATGTTACTGGAGGAAGAAGTAGCCTTAAAATTTAGTGTCCACTAACTTGATAACCAATCTTATCAATCTTCGTTGTGTGCAGTCCCAATCTCTGTGTAAATTCTATGGGCATAACTTAATTTTTATTTAAATTCTTTTGCAAAAGCATGGAAGCCCACACAATAAAGCAGAATAATTTGAAATAAATCCCCATTTTCATAATGAATGCTAATCAAATAAATTTTAGAGATTGAAAAATCGGTTTGGTGAAAATTGTGACATTATCATTCATCATGTTTATTTCATGAGTCTGGTGCAATGAGACCCCAGCACTCAAATAGTTACAGAGAAGTATCAACAAAGATCTGTACAGAAAGGGATTACCTTTCCCCAGAAAACATACTAAAACCAGCTATGGAATGATGGGAAGGGTTTTATCGCCCAGATTCTGCAGTGAGCTACATGTTCAAAACTATTCTGTTACCTGAGCTATGGCATTTTCTGCTACCAGTGGTACAATCAAAAGTTGAGTATAATGAGCTATTTGAAGCTTTGACAGAGGATGTTATACTGCAAAGGCTTTATATCGGCATAGGCAATATTTTATAGGACAGCCACACATTTACTAAGCAAACATATTGAACTGTTCATACAGTATTCACTATGCAATACAGAGCCTGCAAAAATAAAACACGAGATGTGGGCGTGGAAGGGAATCCATGTTATCCTTTCTGTTTATAACTGTGGGGAGCGGTTTGACTGGGAACAGCTGGGATTGTCTGTCTAATTGATTCAAATGTACATTCAACTTGTTGTTTAGATCATCGAGTTGATTATGTAAATGAGCTTTGTATGGAAGATGATGAGTACAGTTTTTTTTATTTCCCTTGTGTTCTCATATGGTGTAATGATGATAAAAACATTTTCCACCAGGAAAATAGCAGCAGTGTCTAAGACAACCATTTTTGTCTGATGGAGGACAGCACTATTAGATTGATTTACTCAGAGCAAGAGGAATTGTGAAAGTTCATCCTGTGTTGTAAAACCCAGGGAAAAAAAGGAAATGTTTTTGATATAGGTAAAATTGTCTCAACTATGAATTAATTATTCATTACATAGATTTCTGCACCACTATGAAACGTACAGGAATGAATCTACCATGGTTTTGAGTCAAGATGCATCATGGAGCAATTTAGGACTATGAATTTGGTTTAGAAATTGAAGAAACTGTAACTTAGTAACCTTTCAAGTGCTACAAGGAAGCTTTAGAAGCATTTCAGGTATCACTTCGAGATGTCAGCTTTTCTAAAAATGGTTTCACAATTAATTTATTAGTCTTCTAAAACTGAACCTCCTAAATTGGATATTACCAAGGGAAAATAAAGATCTACTTACAAATGAATACAGTAAGAATCCCAGAGAAAGTCTTTTGCCGATATTACACCCCTAAACATGTTTGGTGCCGTTAGCCTTTGGAATGCTAACTTTTGGGTTACAGTTGCGTTAGACTAATAAATAGATTCTGATAGATTAGCATGTAAAATCAGGAATATTCATTTAAAGATTGAAAGCAGGAAGAGAAACCAATATTTAAATGGAAATATTTTGTTAGACTCTATAATTTTAAAATTATAATAATTATGAAATAAAAGCATATGTGGTATGTAATTACTTTGTGTTTTTATTAGTCTTTACATTTGAATAACCTTGGAACCCTAAATTTATTTTTTTTTTTAAATATCTCAGTGCTTAAATAAAGGAACTTAAAATTTACATGTCATTTAGGGGACAGATATTGGCAATTATGACTTTTTTAGGACTAAGAACTGGAACCATGTGAATTATGAAATTTGCATAGAAGTATTTTACAAATCAGAATATTAGACTTATTTAAATACTGTCTTGTTAATGTTCCTAAAAGATTGTACTTCTAGAAGTGTATGTTGCAGTTAGAATAGCAAGCTGAATATGCAACAGTGATGTTAGAAATTAAAGAAAGAACAGAGTAATCTGGAATTGCCTGGTTGAATTTATTGCCATTGACTTTGTTTTTCATATTTAGACCAGAAAAGAATGTAATATTCTGCTTTCAAATGATTCAAGATTTTCATAGTATTCCTGTCACTGTTTAATGCAAGTCTCCTGCTTTTTCCTAGATGTAATATCAGTATGTAGATAATGTAAATACTGTGGCTGAAGAATCAGGCATAATTTCTTTCATTAACACAAAAAGGAGTTTTGCTAAACAAAATAGTTTGGTTATTTCTGAGGCAGACAACTTTTTAACCTAACATGCTTTCCTTTTAAATCACAAGAGCTTTCCTCCTCTTTGAGCATTTGCTTCCTTCTTTTCGAATGTTAAATAGTTTATCTTCTAAGCTGTCCTGGGAAAATCTCTGGTTTCAGCACAGTGGAGCAATATGTCTATTATTTACAGTACAATAAAACTCTTCCTTGGACAATAAAGAGCTAAGCTATTTGATAGAAGTTTATTTGTATAATTCTTTAATATATGAAAAAAGCTGTTATAATAGAGATAGAAAAACATATTCACAAGCATGAATGCACACAGGATCTGTGATTTCCTGTTTGAAGTCTCTGTGGCCACTGAACCGTCACAGAGGTTTATCTGCCAAAGAGCCCTCATGGTTTGGTTACCTGTGGCTATCCAGCATATATTTTTGTGAATATTTCATTTTTCATATTCACCCTTCATGTAAGACTTTAAACTTTGTGCATGCTTCAAGCTGTGTTTTTAATGGTATTTTCTATAGGCAGAATCCAGTCTTCTGAGGTGTCTCAGAGGTAATTTCCATCTGAAGCCACTGCTATTCAATGGCAATATAAGTGAGGAGGCCAGAGATCACTCACTGCAAGCTCCACTGCTGCTGAACTCATGCCAGTCATGAGCACTACAGATGTTTATTCTACCACCAGATGGAAACTTCATGGGTCATTTTTCCTCCTTCCCAAGGGTAAATGTCAGTTTGTCTGAGACTTCGAAGCTCGCTTTCTTGTCACCAGGTCAAAACGCTGACCTAATCAGTAACAGCAACATTTTAGGTTAGGCATGGAGGAATCTTTCGATACATTAGCTGCTGACTCAAGCATATGCCCATGAAAACATGTCCTTTCCCCTTTGAGGCTCAAGTTCCATCTTGCATGTTTGATATCAAGACTGAGCAATGTGCAGTTATTTTTAGCAGACATCATGCCATTTTTACCTTTGAGAACAGTTTTAATGGACCATGGATGAGCCATCAGAAAAAATAAATTGACTCTAACCTGAATTCTACGCTACATAAGGTACATTATAAACAACTCTGCAGTAATGTATTTTAAAATTCAGAATGGGGTACCCATTAATTATGTTCAATAGAAGCATGAGAGTATTCCTCCTTTAATTCATTAGTACAGCATTAAAATCATACAAGCACATTGCAGAGACAAGTTTTTTTTTCCCTAATCTACAAAAATCAGAAATCTTACTGGAATCTCGGCTCAGGGTTCAGACTGGCCAGTTGACTGTAACTAAGCAAGTGAAGCTATAGCTCAAAAACCTTCCCATACTCAATATGTTGCCAGAATTCATTGGACATTGTGAATGCAGTTCTACAGGTCACATATGTTGTTATATCTGAGTATGTCATGTGTAGCATAAAAAAGAGAAAACTGATAATGAGAGGTTTAAGGTCCACTTCCTCTGATTTTCAGACTGCTCAGAAATTGAGAATACTAAAATTACCAAGCCATTAACATGCCTCCAGCCTACTTGGAGCAGTCAGTTGTTTTTGAAATGAAAAGATGTGTTCTATAAGCTTATACAGTCCACAATTTCTAATCAAAGATGGTAAGATTTAAAAAAAAAAATTAATTGACCACTTTTTTTCCCCTAAGCCACTTACAACACTACCTCTCATAACTGATAGCTTTATTTTATGCACAGACATCCTTCTGACCTGAAAGGGCAACAAAGTTAAATTTATCATGTCTAGAGAGTGACAAACTATTGGAACACGTATGTTAAAATCAATGCCTGCCCCACACTCTCTGCCAGCTTTCAAGTTCCAGTTTTGATTTTTGCTGATATAATCCTATTTAACTAGGGAATAGTAACATCATCTTCTATGTACTGACCTATGCAAACAAGATTCTCTGAAGTGGAATCACTTGATTCCATATTTTCACAGAAGCTGTATTTACAGTTACAGGGTTATGCTGCACATCTGCTCTCCGATCCCAGAGCCTGAATAACACCATGGCTTTATATAGCACAGTTGCCTGGATTTGGTGGGCATGTTAACTTTGGAAAGCTGTGCACCACTGCCTTTTTCTAGAGTCATTTTGTTATCATCCCTGCCACTTGCCTGCTGTTGGATCTTGGAAAAGTTACTCCCACCTCTGTACCTCATTTTCCCCATTTCTGAAAATGGAATATCATTAATCAGTACAGCCTTGGGGATCCTACAGTTCATTGACCAGGACTGAAACAGTATTGTTATTATTACTCTAAAGCAACCTATATTACTGCATACCTGATGCTGTACTGAGCTGGCACAATAATATTCTTTGTGATTTGAAGCAATTTCCTCGTGTGCAACTGAGAAATCAGCTTGAGTTCAGTCTTAAACCCTTAATGTCCTACTAATTAAGCAATTACTTGTATTAAGAACTGTTCTTTAGAAGGAAAGTCTTATAGAACTTATAGAACTATTTTATTGTAAGGAATAAAATGTTGAAACTGTGCTTTTAATTATTCATAAAGGTCATGACTACTTATAATAAATACATGTGTATCTGTATATAGACAAAAAGAAAAGTTTTGACAACCAACTGTACAGTTGCCTCAAGGCTGTTTCAGCTCTGCATGTTCAATCCCAGATGTACATTCACCTCAAGCAGAAACTGCAACAAATGTACACAGCTGTGTTGACAGAAATCTGAGTATTACAGTTTTTCAAAATGTTACTCAAGAAACATTTTGGGAAAGTTCTTGTATATGTTCTTACTTTACCTCCATCCTGTGTTTTACCACAGGATATTGTTTCACTTTCAAATACTGGAATTCTAATCCTTTGCCTCTTGAGAACCTGACTCCTTGTAACTTCAATGAAAATGTTTTTTGTTTTCTAATACTTTTCCTCACATTATTTGTTTTCAAAACTCTGGGTTACAAGGCCATATTCTTGTCTTTTGTGTTCTGACATTGTCCCTGAAGAAATTTGATTGCGTTTTACTTCAGACTATCTGAAACTGGCAACTGCTGATGTTCCAGTCTGAAGATCAAGGTACCAACAATCCTCAGAAGAAGATACATTTCCTAGGGCACCCAAGATTACATATCTATCAGAACTGAAATCAAAGGCATGGTAAGTGATATTATCTGAAATCCTTCTTAGGTCCTGCAAAACACAATGGAACAGATCAACAAAGGGAGACTGGAATTATGTTTTTCATTTGTTGCTTCTCAGTGCGTAAATGGAATTCTAGTCCTTATGTGTTTTTGCTCAAACTATGGAAAAGCTAATCAGGAAATTTCCAGAAGTATTATTTCAGTTTTAGCAATTAGAGAATATCTTGTGTTAATATATCCCCTACATTAATTATTTTGTAATTAAGAGAGCAGTGTATTTGTTACAGTTTCTAAAATTCTATGAAATAAAGAATTTACCGTTTTGTCTCAGGAAAACTTATCCATAGAAATCACATACCATAATCAGAAAGGTCTTTGAGGGCTTTGGTGGCTCATAGAGTGAAATATCAAAATAAACACAGGAGCAGAAGAAAAATATGGACTATTATGCGTTACTTAAGAATTATACTAAAAAGTAAAAGGACAAAAGTAAAAGGGCAAACCCAATGGGATAAAGAAATTGCACTGTAATTTTTGAGTAGATGCAAGACACTGTGATCTGCTCATTAGGAGGAAAGACATCATCTGTCACAATATCCAGAATCAGGATGCTGAGATATCCTTCTTCAGCACTAATATTTTCTAATTACAGGGAAACCAAATGAAAGGAAAATCAAGTATTAGGTGGTTGCCCTGACTTCTGAATGACTTCTCCCTCCTTCTTGTAGTGAAGCAGTGGCGCAGAAAAAGAGAGAAATCACAGAGCACAAAGATGAAATCTTCATTCCAGCACTATACAGGATATTATACATAACAAAGGTTCATCAGCCAGGAGCAGTCTCCAGCCTGGAGAGAAAATGAGCCTGTGAAATTGTGACTATTTTAAAGATTCTCTTGGGGATCTAACAGGTGTTGCTATCCAGTGTCAAAAATGTACTTGAAGTAATGTGAGCATTAAGACAGTGTGTACACAAACGGTGTAGTATAGTACTCAAAAAAGTATAATACTGAAACCACAGGGAATTGATTGACCTTTAAGCACAAGAAAATAGAATTTTAAAGGAAAAGAGTAAAACTACTTTCAGTCAGTCCTTTTCTGCTGGAATCACACCATGTATGAATGAGTGCTGATGGTAATCTTTATGAATCAGAGTAACAAATCTCAGAAAAGCAGTAAAGAAAGGAAAAAGATATGGAAAGAAGTCTACAAGTAGCCGAATCAGTGAATATAAACTATGTTTTTGAACAAAACAGTTGTAGCAATAACTCTGGCCTACAACTAAAAGCAAATAATAGAAATAAAAAATAAAAAGAATGTACATTTCTTTGTCACAGGACAAAAATGGAATATTTTCCAGGAAATAAAAGTGATAAAATATGAATAAAAACTGTAGTAAAATCTATCATTTTAACAGCAGATCCATTTCTAATTTGAAGGAAAATAAAAATGCCCCAGCTACAAATAATTTAAAATTGGATGGGAAAATTCTCCAAATATATGCTGTAGTTTCTAAGGGAATTCAGTTATTGAAGTCCAATTTGCATTTACACAAAATCCAAGAAGAAATTATTAATTTGTTTCCTCTGTCTTTTTAAAATTAATTAGTCTGATAGGAACATTTGTAATATTCTGTAGAAGAACCAGAAGCCCAAAGTATGAATGAAACTTCCATGTGAAAGAAATCTTTGGCTGTGATGTTCAAGTACTTGATAGATTGGCAATATGTGCCAGTGATCACTTTTAGGCAATCTTAGATCAAACTCTGAGTAGGTTTTTTTTAGGACTCTCTTGATTACAAAGAATTCTGAATGTCAAAAGCTGTTTGTGGCAAAAACTCAAACGTGCTTTTTCTCCTCCTCTTTCAGAAGCGATGAGGAATCACGAATCTACCTTTCTGATCCTCCCTGATATAAACAAAATAACTTGCAGGGAACAACACAGTGACACAACAGCAACCCAGAACTGCTAATGAGTGATAACACCCCTAGGAGAGCACTGCTGGTGCAAAGAGCAGAGGCAGGTGATTTACCACATTTCAGTAGCTCCTTGGCTTTGACTGAAATATCAGTTCAGCAGTGTGGCAAAAGGAAATTCACCTCTCAAAAGAACGGAGATGCATAGAAATTCACGACAATACAAATATGGTGAAATAAATGTACTCTCAAGTACTAGAACAAAGAAGACACTGCTCTTCTTTGCCATGTTATTACCCTCCCACCCTGCAAGAGATATGTTGAAGTGTTAAACGGGAAACCAGTGCTCAGACACAAGAAGCTGTCAAACTAGAGAGCCATTGTCTGATCACCCATGGTCTGTGAATGAAAAAATGAAAGGGCCCCACTGGGGATATGAAATCTCAGCATTTCCCTAAAATAGCTCCCAGTCTGCAGAGGTGAAATGAAGTATTAGGTGATTGGTAAAATGAGTAAATTATTAATTTTGGATTGAATTGACATTCACATTGTACAGCAGGCAAAATTTACTCCCATTTTTATCAGAGTTATTCCTACTGGATCTGGGTGGTAAATGTTTGGGTTTTTGCCTCCAAGTTAAATTCTCACTTATATTGAAGCTGGCTATGATCTATACAAAATGATGCACATATGTTCTATTTTTCCATGCATGTTCCATTTAAGTTTTTGATTTTACTTATTCCATTAAACATTTTCTTTTCTTTTTTTTTAAAGGAAGCTATGAGTGTTTGCAGAATACAAGAAATATTTACAAACAGCCACTTGTAATTGCACAGCAAATGTCTCAAACGAAATGTCTGAACTATTTGTGAATGGGATTTACTTTTCTTGGTTCTTGGCTGTTCATGCGCCTGCCATCTCTTACTTTTCCCACTTAGAACCAGTATTTGCAAGAATGAAAGAAACAGTTACATGGCAACATCAATGTGAAGTTTTTTACACCCATTAGAAATTAATCAGATGGAAAAATATTAAGACTTGCCTTAAACATTTGCTCTTTCTTACATGAATTAATTATTGGTGCAAGATTTGCAGGAGGACTACTGATTTCCAGTTTCAAAAAGCGGATCACTATATTTCATGTATCTACTGAAATGAACTTACTAAGTTTACTACTTTCAAAGTCCTGTGAAAGATTTTAATTTCTAAATTATTTTAAAGAAAAAAATCATTCTCCACCAAAATAAAAAGATTTATGGGATATGCAAAATCATTAAGCTTTCATTTTCTATAATACCTCCTGAATTTACCATTATTATCAGCACAGAACTCTGTAAACTCTTTGAACAATCTCCAGCAGGATTCCAAAGCCACATAGAGGTGAAAGCTTGAACTGCACGTTTTTATATTTACAAAAGCAGCTTCCAGCACCAAAAGAATCAACCAATCACTTTGGGTAGAAAACGCGTGGCTACTCTTAACTATTTTCTACTGTCTCAGATGCCACATTTGCACAATCAGAGTTTTCATGAACTCTTAGTAGTAGGTGTGTAGATGGACGCAGTGCTTGCTGAGTTCACCTCTGCAAAGTGCTGCAAGTTTTTGCAGCTGCTAAACTGCTCTTCTTTTTGATGGCTGGATAGATATCCCACTTCTGTAAACACCACTCTGAGACTCCACCTGCAAACCAGCTTGTGATCAAAGGTCTGTAAGAGGTCATATGGGATCCTTTAACTCTATATGGTTTCAAGAAACAAACATTTCAAACTTCCAGAATTTTTTCTGACTCTCCATCCCTGAAATATGTTTTTATGTGAGGTTTACAGTATATAATGGTGGAGGGAACATGAAGATGAGCTTGGGATGACAAAAAATGTGGGTGAGTGAGACACTTGTGTCTTAGTGTGTAGTGCCAGTCTGTTAGCTACTGATGGAAGTTCAGATGAGAGAGAAGTGTTACCAAAGTTACTGGAAATAATATTACTATGCCAGATCCTGGGAGAGGCTGAGCATCTCTTGGTCATCTCTAAGGATGAAAGAAAATGTTTCTCTATGTATAATCAAAGCTGTAAGTTGTAAAATTCACTGAAAGTTTTAGAAGATGCTGTAACAGCAAAAAGTATTACAGCACCAGCTCACATTCTTGCTTGAAAACAGGATTCTGTTGCATCCATGTTCCAGTTGTTTGTACATCTCTGCACTGTGTTATTTGTACTCTCTGTGTTGTTATTTACACTTTATTTGCCAAAGCAGGCAGATTTCTTCACCTATAAGAGGTGTTTTGGGATTTTTTTTTTTTAAGTTTTATTTTGGCAACAAGTTGTAGGAGTTCTGAGAATAATTTAGATCTCACTGTTTTGTTATCTCTTGCTTTAGTCAAAAACTAAAAACTTTCCTACATTACATGGACTCTCCAAAAAGTCAGAGCTTAACTGCCACTTGATTTTACTTATTTTTATTTTATCCAACTTTGCAAATATTTGCCTGAATCTAAACAAAGTAATAAGCTGTAATGCCACAATAGGGCACCAGGATCCAATACAAGTTACCTCAACCTCAAAATAAATTGCTTGTCATGAGAAAGGGCCATGCCATAAGCTAAAGGGTAATACATACAACACTATTTTTAAGACATGGTGTTTGGCACAGGGCAGCATACAAAATTCCATCAAAGAGGCTACAGGCACAATTCTACAACAGCAATCACAGCACAGTACTGAGGTTATGTGTGAATTTTAGTAGCTCAGGTACAGTTTGCGAATCTATGCAGTTATATTCTACCCCAGCACTGGAGAGAAAAGAAGTAAACATTCTCTGGGGGAGAAATGTGGCAATGGCGTATACACATAAACATCTTAGAAACAGTGGGCATTTATTTGTGAGCTTGTCATTTTGAACAAGCTGCAGCACATTATTCCTTCCCAGGAACAACATATTTTTTCTTAAATTTTTTTCTTACATTCTCATCTAGGCAAGGGAAGATATCTTTTCAGTGAGATATGCATGCTCTTCAGCTTCACATGTTTTTAAGCAACTGTGATGCCATAATAAGGCACTAACACAGCACCATGCTCTGCATACCAATGGCTGCATTTCTTATGCAGGCTCACTTCTGCACAGTGGAACTTTCTTCAAAAAAAGCAATGTAAATTATTGCATTTGCTGCTGGGTTATATAACACAACTTCACAGAAATGAATAAGGAAAACAATAACATATTTTCCTCAGCCTTTACAAAACTATCAGCATGCCACCTGTATTTTAGAACAGGATACAGGATTGAGGACAGAGGATCTTTTTTCCTTACATATTTCTTTTGGTTGAATGTGCCTTCTTACCTTGTATTTACATAGAAGAGAATATTCTTAGGTCAAGAAAGGAATAAACCCTTGTTGTCCCTGACAGAGTAGGAGTAGCTGACTTGCTGCTTTGGTACACTCATCCTAATGACTGGTCTGGACAACAACATAACTTCCCACTCATTTTAGATGGATTTAAAAACTAACACAAGTCAGAGTTGATGCTGTCTGTATGAGAACTTCATCTGTCAAGACAGAATTGAAGTTCAGCTCCCCAAGGTCACATCCCCTAAAAACAGTTAAGCCAAGTTGTAAAGTAATGCTATTGAATCAATGCAACTGGCCAGGTACCTACAACAGAGCTGATGCTTCTGTGCTGTGCTGGATGCCTCACACATGCCAGCACAGGGCCTGGCATGGATGTCTCCTCTTTGTAGACTTCTGGATAATGGAAAACAAATCTAGCCTTTCTTTTCCCTTTTAGAGAGAAATTTATTCCTTTCAAAGGAACAAGGGGAGTTACCAGAACTGGAAGGTTCTTCTTTGCAGAAGAGAGGTGGGGCGGAGGCTGTTGTCTCCCCGAGCTTCAAATTCCTTCTTCAGATTCAAGATCTGGATTCTGGGCAATGTAAAGGCAGCATAACTCTTACACTTTAAGAGAATTTGATTTCATACTTGCATAATGGAATTTTAATAAGCAACATGCTTCTTGCAAAGGCATCCCTTTATGACCAATGACTGGTACTCCTAAATGTGTCTAGGAGGAAAAAATGATAAGAAGCCTCGAGACTGTTGCACGATGTATTTTCCCAGTAGGTAACAATTTATATCTGAAAAAGCCCCTGCATTAAATGTGGCAAAATGGTCTTTAAGTTCAACCAAACCCACGTTTTTTCAATGGCAGCCTCGTTTATTGCAGTAGCAGACCAGTGCCACACTTGAAGGGTTGGAGGTTACATGTAACCGACTCAGTTCAGCTCAGATACAAGGATGTTGTTTACAAGCAGAAACAACAAAGTCACCCTAATAAGACTCCAGGGGATAAATTAGCAATAAGAAGAAAAATCTCCCAATTAAAATTTTCCTAAAGCTTGAGGGCTTAAAGCCATTATGCAGTGGTCAGATCTGGATGCAAAAATAAAACAAACCCCCTCAACCCTCTTAGCTATGATGAGGCTAAGACAGAACAATAGAGAGAGTACATTCAGAGCCAGACAGACTATAGGCAATCTGTTCTAATAATAGGTATGTGTCTAGACTTAAGGCCAAGTTCTGAGAAACTACTATTGTTAAAATCCGTGAGAACTCTGCTCTGGAAAAAAAATGAGCAAGGTACTTCAGCATTTTGTCATAACATATTAAACACTGCACTCACAGTAAGAATGCACAGGGACATCAAATGAATCTTCCTTCACAGATAAAAACCCTCGTTCTGACTGACTTTTTCAGTATGTGCCAGGTGATGCAGATTTGGGTCTTGCTTGTTCATGTCTTAATTTTTGTTTGAAAACTTGCAAAATTTATGTAAGGAGTAAAGAATAAACCTCAGCCTCTGTAGAAGTAACAGTTATAATCTTGGAAAATTCTGTCAGTCTACAGATTCTGGGCTAGGAATTGAGAGTTCTGGATTTCTTGTCTGAGTCATTGACAGAACAACAAGTACAGAACCTACTCGTGCGAGGACTGGATGCCCACCAAAATTTTGTTTAACTGTGGCTGTACCTACTGTGCATAAACAGTAACTGTCCAGCAGCACATAAGAAAAAACGTCAACTAAGTTTCTGTGTTTTATGTATTTCTTATTCTGAACATGCACAATAGATAGAGTGCCTAAGGGAGACTTGAACAAATGCAAAACTTCTCAATTTCTAGACCTCTCCAATTTTCAGACTTTTATCCCATTTAAGTCTTTTGGGAGGGCGAAGTTAACAGCTGAGCCTTACTAGAGTGAGAAATAGGTTGTGCAGTGTCATAGAAGTTCAGGTAATACCAGGGAAATTTGAGTCAAACTCCATCAGCGGGGGACCAAAATGAAGCAGATGAAAATTTCCAGGCACATTAATACTAGCCCACCTATTCTTTTGTTTATTTAAAAGATATCCCATCCTTCACTTTAAATTCCCCTCATTCCGTGTATCTTTCACATCTTATTAATTTCATCTAGTATCTAATTCAAGAAGTAGTAGTAAGACTTTAAGGTTTTTCAACCGCACTAAAACACATATTCCACTTACTACAAAAGCCTTCTGACAAGTTCAAGAACTATGATTTTTTTTCATGAGATTGATTATTGTGGAAGAATAATGCCTTAATTTAAAATTGCTGTATGTTTATACAGACAACTTAACTTGTTATTTAACTCTCAAGTGCACTCCAAAGTCCTGCAGCTCACTGAAAACTGTGCCGCTGGCCTGGAGTTCTGTCCTTTCAGAAATATAAGGGCAGTGTTCTAGACAAGATTGCTGGACTTTCCACTCATGCCAATTGGATACAAAAATAATCAGGAGCCAGTTCCTAACAGAAGCATCTCCTATTCTTGTTGTAGTCACCTCAAGACCAGTAGTGGAAGCCAAAGTTGTGTTCATACAACCACTCTACTATCATCCCACCCCTCACCAAGCATTTACAGCTTTCTAAGCTGAGTCAAGGTTACGTCTTCTTCAAACTTCCCAGTTTTTCTGATCTTTGGTGATTCTTTTCAGTCTGCCTGTCCTTCACTTTACATATATACAAGAAACTGTTCTTTTACATATACTTTAAAGCAAAAACTAAGCATTCAGAGGTTATCTCTCCCAGCTGAAAACCAGCTCATAGTTCATTCTTATTAAGCCAGCATGTAAATCTATGAAAGGTGACAAGGGAAACTGGAAGCTTGCTGCCATCATAAATCTGCTCAAGTGCCTGCTGGGGGCATGACATGCTCTCTTGACATCTTTGTGCTTCTAATGATTACCATGAGTGCAATAAAAAAGTGGCACTAAGAAATAGGAAAAAAGAATGCGTTTTATGTTAATTTTGTAAAAAAAATCCGCAGGACTTATTTTTTTGTATTGTCAGGAAAGCTGAGGGAGATAAATAGCCTGTAAATCTCTCATGATTATTAATGAAGATGATATTGCTTGGTTTGGCTTCCTGTAAGTTACTGACAAAATTCTTATTCTATTGGTGTTTTTTCATTCCGCTCCCTCTTCCCTTTCTGTCAGTCAGCATCTTTGTTTACTTTTGTTTGTATCCAAACAAAGATCATCAGTATCTGCTGAAAGATTTCAACAGATGCCACCACGCCTTGGAGAAAGTCATGAACTTTGCCAACAGTTTGTCTACTGCCTACCTTCATAACTTTGTGCTTTCCAAGCCTGAGATTGTGCTGCAATGCAGGGATCCATTTCATTATGTTTTCTCTCCTTCAGTAGTTTTGGATAAGAGTAAATGATGAACAAAGTCTGGGCAACCCCCGAGCTACACAGACACTTGGCATCAGGATGCACCAATCAAAAGAAGACTGTATCTCTCCAGAGCAGTCATTTCCACATATTGTTTTTCTAAAAAGTAGGATTTTCTTTTTCTTTATGCAGCAAGACATACACAGACTTGGAATATTTCAGAGGTCCAATTGCCAAAGACATAGGGATAAATTGAAGAACAAGCTGGCTGTACTTACTTCTTGAAAAGTAGTAATAATGGTATTGCACTCAACTGTGCCTGCCATTAAAGCTTCAAATATTGGAATAAACACCCCAAAGGAAAATAAGTCTCTGTAGGATCAAAGACCATGAAGTTCCCCTATCTGTCTTCTCTCTTGTAGTTCATATCTTATCTCTGAACCACACCCATACCTATGTGATTAAAAGACCCAAACCAGGCTTCTGGATGAAACTATGCAGAATATTTTGATTCTGCAAACAAACATGTTACCCTGCAAAACCATACACATAAAACCACATATACATACATAAAAACCATGCACATAAAAAGCTGTTGACACCACAAAAACAGTGAAGGCACTAAAAATGACAAACTACTGCTGACTGCTGCTATTTTGATCAATAGTAAATTATAATGGCAGTAGAAGCTGAGATAGGTAGAAAAAGGAAAAGCAAGTATGAAAATAAATTCTTATCTCTTTAGTGCTAGCTCAAATTCAGCATCTTTAAGAGCTCACTTGAAGGCAAATTTAGACCCTGGTAGGGCAGTTATAAACTCATCAGCAAGATGTTGCAGAAGAACCATTTTAAACACCAAAGAAAGCTTAAATATTGGAAGAAAAGAGATTAAAAATATATAGTGCAAGGAATAATTGTCTCCAGTATCTTTGGCATACAGAGACTTACTTTCATATCTAGCATAGGCCTCCACACAAATCCAAGGGACTGAGTCGATCCCAACCCTACTCAGATGAAAGTAAATTGTTCCGCTGAATGAATTGGAGGAATAATGGTCTATAGCAAACAGGTGGAAATTGCCTGTGAGAGGATAGGCTGCACTTGATACTGTCAATTTGTTTATACCTCTGCTTCCAAATACAAGCCACCTAAAGCTTGTGCTCAGCTGACAGAAAGGTATGCTTCACAGGAGTGGCATTGGAATACATATAAATTGGATGCCACTTAGAGACTTGAAAGCCATTGAAAAGCAGTGAGATGAAAGGCAAATGCCACTGAAAGTGACAGCAATATTTTCTCCAGAGCACAGAAAATGTAAAGAAGAGAAGTACTAATAGGATAAAGAGGAAAAAATACTGTGTTTCAATAATGAGGTGCCCTACATTTTCATGGAATTAAAGGAAATTCAAAACAGGACACTTTAAACAACCTTGCATTGCAAAAATCCCTCTCTATTGTTTTCTTGATATAATGTGCAATATAGAAACATAAGAGGAATCAGCTGTGGGTTGTGGTGTAGGCAGCTTTGTCTTCACCTGTGATTTCCAGTTTGCCATAAAGTAGAGATTAATATTTATGTTGGAACTACATTGTAAAATATTTCATTTTGCATAATTGTACTTTGTCTAATGTTTCCAAATGTCTCTTTTAATGAAACATTATTCCATGATACATTGCTATATAAAAATGTCTCATGACATTAGCAAGTTTAGAATGCTGGCTTTTCCCTCATAATACTCACCCTGCTGAACACTTTTACATAAATGCACACTTTTTAACCAATCAGGCATGCCTTGTTCATTTTTCATAATATTATGGCATATTACATCTCAAAATAAAAGCTTAGACACTTGCTTTTCAGACACATGAATTTCCAATTGCTTTCAGAAAAAAATATAGCTGCTAAACCAGAATGAATCAAATTTAGATGATTTTGGGCATATTATTGAACTGCTTTTCGCAAAACACATGAAAGCAGGTGACAGTCTCATGTTCCTTTTAAAATAATTTTAAGTGGTTTGTTTTTCCTTTTTTTTTTTCCCCCTCAAAATGTATTTCATCTACGGCGTTAGGATTGTTAATACCAAACTGTCCCTTCTCACCGCAGCACAATGAGATGAGTGCAGGGAGAATTATGTTTATGATATGTAAGAAGTCAGACAACATAGTGGTTGGGAGCAGAGGGAAAACAAAGGATGTGGATCCAAAAAATATAACAGGAATTTTGTTGCAGGTTAATGGAGCCTGCTGATTGTTGTGTATTTGCAGATATGTAGAGGTGGAAATGGAATAATGATATGGTAAAAAAGTGCCTGGTTACACAGCAAGTGTGTTTAGAATGGTGACAGATTGGAATTGCTGGAATGCAAATAAAATGGAAAACAAAGTAAAAAAATTACTATTATCAGTTTTCATCTTACTCCTCTAATTGCAACTGTAACTTCAAACAGATACAATTCAAACAGTAAATGAATTAAAAGTAGTTCAGAAAACCAATTTTCTACCTCTTATAGTATATAAATTACAAGTTACTTCCCATCAGTCTACATTAATAAAAATTCTAATACAAAGCACAAATATTACAAGACTGTCATGCAGTAGAGGGGAAAAAAGGAAGCATCAGCTACCCTGCTAACATCTTCAGTTCCTGCAGCAGAAGGGAAATAACAATTTATCAAATGTACATTTCCAAAACATCTCTTTGTTGCTTTGGAAAAAGTCATACTCCCTTCTCCAGATCTGGCAACAGTTAGTGCAGTGTGTGAGCACCCAACAGGTGGGCACATTCAGAGATACCATAATAGTCCAAGATGATCTGCAAATGCCACCAACATTTTGGTTCCAGTTGTGACTGATCTCCCAAATGGTCTGTGTTCAGATACCTATAAAGTAATTTAGTACAGTTACACACTTGATTAAACCCTGACCCACGCCAACAGAGTGTGCCTGCATATTCATACATTACAGACACAAAAATGCATCCATTCACCCTCCCCTCTCTTTTTTGACATTTACTGCTGACCTCTGACTCCAGTTTGTCACTGCTTTGACCAGCCTCTACCTGAAAGTTATTCTGGGGAGCATCTGGACCAAACACCAAGTTTATGAAGCATTTAATTTAAAAAAAAAGAAAAAACAACCCAGAATTAATTTAAATTCTCTGTAGACAACTGTCTACTGTATTTTTTTTCTGTTACATGCTATTGGTAGATATAGACATAAAAACTGTTTTAAAAGTATTTGTTACTGAAGTGAAAGGCTGTCTCTGGAGATGCTTTATGTGCCTACAAATCTGCATTATTGGAGGCCCAGTTCTACATAGCTGGTGGCAGCAGAACACTAGATCTGCACAGACACCCACATGTGCAGATAAAGGCTGTGCTGGGTTAGGACTGCATTTGCAAATCCTCTCTGCTTTGCTGGAACAGATTTTATAACTACAAAAGTGCAAATGAAAATGGTGGTGCTGGAGGGAATTATTTCTTATATTGTAGGTCTGCATAAATATTATGAGCCTGAGGTACTGCCAGCAGAGACAGATGAGTCATCTAATATATTCCCAATAAATACATTTGAACTTTTAAGTGGTTTTTCTCCAGCCATGCTTTCGCCCCTTTGAATTTACTTCTGTGAGCATTTGGAGCAATGAAATTTTGCTGGCACAAGTTTAAAAGCATATGCATGATATTCATGGTAGCTCCTCCTGCTGGACCACAGAATATTTAGGATTGAAAGTGCTTACAAAAATAACTACACCTTCTGATACCAGAGTTCCTGTCCCATTATACTGGTCAGAATAAAAGGGAGCTATCTCATATAATTGTTTTCTCATTGCTGACAGGTGCAACTCTGCTGCTTCTGCTTCTTCCTTTGCCTTGATCTCCAACTACTGATAAGAGCAGCCAAGGCTTCAGGGTTCCCTTCTGCATGCTCATCGCCTAAAACTCCACTAAAATGAAAAGAGGAAATTAAGGACACACTTCTCTTTACATTCATGCTGCATGGCCCAAACCCATCAACACGTCCTTGGATGTTTAGCTCCGTTGGCATATTCTTGTTCATAAAAGGAAACTGAGCTAAACAGCTTCTGTCTGTCAACTCAATATTAATGGTGCATTTTATTTGCTTTCCTTGTGAGTGGGAGCAGAGAGGACATTAATATGAAGACAAAATCCTGAAATAAAAACAATTTCATATTCTCCTGAAAGTATATAATATGGAAGAAATATTAAATACTTGTGTATTATAGGTATAGAGCAATACCAGCTGAGAACACGATTGGGCAGTAAGCATAAGAACACTACAGCTGTTTTCCCCTTTGGACTTGCCTTTACACCAAACCACATCGAGAAATACTTCATTTAAACCGTTTTTCAGTAAGAAAAAAACCTAACATGGACAATTCAAGGAATGGCTGCCTTGAGGAGCTGTGAAAGTCCAATTAGGCCTAGATGTAATTTCAGATTTGATGACTAACCACACAGAAACATAAAGCAAAGGAAAACATTACTAAATGTATTCTTCTCTTAACATACTGGTAAAACATAGGGAATGGCTCAATTAAGTACCTGTGCTATAGCATGCATATTAGCTGCTTCTAAAATTACACCGCGTCCCTTTCTGTGAAATTAATCTCTTCAGCCATAAAATGAGACCTTTACTTCTTTCCGCACTCTTATTAATTGCATGGCACTTCATTGGCTCTTGTTGAACTGAAG
The DNA here is from genome assembly GCA_013397935.1 of Dasyornis broadbenti. Taxonomy (NCBI): domain Eukaryota; kingdom Metazoa; phylum Chordata; class Aves; order Passeriformes; family Dasyornithidae; genus Dasyornis; species Dasyornis broadbenti. The sequence goes on from VZRN01005202.1 coordinate 5,166,629, forward strand.
CTGGAGAATTAGGCCACAGAAAGGTCACGCTTTCTTTCCTTTCTGGTTGCCTGCTAATTAATGAGATCTAAAAGGCAGCTTGTGTCTCAAAGCAGAGTGGGTTAGATTGTGTGCAAGGAACTTTCCAGGCTATGGAAGCAGAAGCAAGACAAGACTATGTGGTCTAGTCTGTGACTATAACACATTGAGCTTGACATCCTGTTTCATGAGCCACCTTCACGAGTGCCAGTAGGTGGTCTTTATTTATAATACAAAAATTCTACAAGTTTATTTATGAACATCCAACATTTTTCCTGTGTTAAATACCATACAGAGAAAAAGCCTGCCCCTGCCCCAAGAAGAGCAAAGCTCTAAAAAAAAGAATGTTTCTCCAGCTCAGCACAGACATCAGGAAGACAGACGTGTACTTTATTGTCATATACCAAGTAATTTTTAGGTGAAAAGGCCTTATGACACTGTCATAGCCAAGTTCTCCTGTGAGGGACTATCTTCCACTGTGTAAATGAGTTCTTTTCCTACTCCAGTAAAGAGATTTGGTCATTCAGCTCTGTCTAGAACATCACAAAATGGGATCTCTGAGAAAAAACCATTACATTACTGTCTCTAGGTAGCCCTTATGGAATATTTTGCTTAGATTTGCATTATCAATCCTTTCTTTTATCTTGTCCACTGTTTTCCTGATGTAGGTACCCTGAGTCTGGTTCAAACTTCTATTTTTCTGCAGAATGCTATCATGGCCAATTAGAGCATGCCATTATGACAAAATTCTTTCACAGACAATCAGTATGGAAGAGAAAGCACTATGTAAATGTGGCTGAAGGGCTTTAGTACAATGGATATAAGCAAAACTGAATCCTTGAATCCCAGCTGCTTTTTTGTCAGTTCTGCCATTTATTTGGATCCTTGTCATCAGGCCGTGCTGTGCTGCTAAAGCCAGGAACCTGTTTGATATGGTAACTGCAGACAGGTGTTTCAATATATTTGAGAAGTGTCCCTGGGTAGTTACGGCTAAATTTTTATCCCTGCATGTGTAACATGAACCTGCTGAAATAACGTGCCAGATCAAAATACATTATAGCTCATTAAGTAGGTGACAAACATTCACCATTCAGACCCATCTCTACATACTAAGACCAACCTAGTAAAAATCTTTGGTCAGACCCAAGTATATAAAATTTGAGGTACATCTTTCTTTAATGCATACTGGCATATAAGCTGGCAAATACTCAAGCATTACAGAAAAAAAGTGTTAAGATCAAATTACCACAATAAAACCCCTTCTATGAAAAAAAGCTAAGGGTACAACCAAGTTAAAATAGTGGAAGTGCAGTATATTAAAAGACAAAACAGTAAACATGCTTTGTTGGTTCTGTATACATGATTTGGTCACTCATCAGTGCAGATAAAGGGCCAAGAGGTTTTATTCTTAGGGGACTTGATAACACTTCATACTCATTTTTCACTCATCTAAATTATAAAGGTCAGAAATGATCCATTCAGCAGATACAAGAGATGCCCATGCCTTACAGTCTGCTTCTTGAGTGTAGTCCTTACCAAAAGCTACAGCACCTGCATTTGCAGTATGTTCTACCATGCAAAGGGACTCATACCAGTGTGAAATGCAATGACATCACCTTGCAACACCTTGAGCGAGTACAAGTCTGTGTAATAGGCAAGACTGTAGGGAAGATTAGGCCTGTAGGATTCTTTTAGTTGCAGCTTTTGGTTGCAGAAGCAGCAATATTGCACTGAATTTGCTCAATAGTCCATTTAGGCTTGTACCTTAATTCTGGTGGTGGTTAATATCAAAGGCTTTGGAGGAAAGCTCTTACATACCAAGTCACTCCTTTCATATCTGCCACAAATGAGATGGATGCAGAGTGCAGAAACCTACCCATGGCTAACCCCAGTACAAAGTACTGGAAAATTAATCCATTTTATTGAACCAACTATTACACTGAGTATTGCTTCACCATGGAAAACAATTGCTTTTTGATCTCTGAGATGATCTGTTTGCCCTGAAGCAAATGGACTAACAACCCTTGTAACAATCCAAGACAAGATAGAAAAGTATCTATTCAACCAGCACATTTCTATGTAGCAAGTCAAATTAGACTTCACAAAATAATGGACTCTTAAATCAGAACATGAAAAACATAACTAATAAGAAATATATTGTGCATAACATGGATAAAGCATTTAACAGATTGCTAGCTTCCTGACACTCACCCTCTGGGCTTATATGCCATGAATGAAATCGCTACTGTGGCTGTCAGTGGGTTTTCACATTTGTTTCTTACACACTGAAGCAGTCAGATTTAATTGGTGAAAAGAGATGGCAGTGGGCTCAGACGCTGTAGAAGAGTTAGATTAAATGTTGTATTAAAAAAAGAAAAGTTAAGGTTAAGTCCAAAACCTGCAGGAAAGCTTTGTGTGGAGAGCAGAACAATATGCGTAAATTAAATAAACTACAATGCGTGTATACTTTTTTTAGATGAGAATGAGCTATGACAGAGGCACTTTTCTGCGTCATAGCTGAGAAATTTTCAAGAATGTAAACTATAATAAACTATAACAAAAATTGGGAATGATTTCTTGATACCTTTTTCCTTATTAGATTTCTACTTTGTTTAGGTGCTTCAAAAGTTGATTATAAAGTATTTAAATACCACCATTCTAAATTCAGCACTTCTGCTGTCAGACATCCCATACAGGAATGCCTTGCTTAGCCTATATGAGTTTTTATTACTACTAGCTATTTCTTACCAGGAGAACTACATGTAGTCACATCTGCTGAGACTCCCTTCTCTGTACATACCTGAAAATTGAAGTCCTTGTGGTTAAGAGGCTGGAAATGCTCCTGGTGGGCCCTGGTGTCCTGGGCACCTGTCAGGTAACGGTCCTGAAAGCAAGAGGACTTTATTATGAGAGGGCATTCTGCAGAGACAAATTATTTATTTCCAACACAATCTACCGGACTTGCTCTCCATTAATATTCCTCTAGGCTGACAAAACCTTTGAAAAGTGCCTGGGAGGATGTCTCTACCCTCAGACACTAGTCAAGCTACAAACACACTTGTTATCCCTCTTTCTGTTGGACATTGCTGCTTGTGCTTCGCACATGAAAATGAGTTTCAAGTTGTAGTCATCTTGCAGCATGGGAAAGACTGACACTTCAACAGCAAACTCTGCACAGGATGATTAACATGGCCTGACCCTGATCTATGTGGCTTTAAATAAAGTAATTAATGACTATTCTCAATATCAGTTTCAAGGACTGTAATTACTTTGTTAACAGAACTTAAAGTTTCGAAGCACAAAACAAAACTTTGAGGAAAAGACCAGCTAGTTATTTTTATAATTTCTTTTTCTAAATCCCACTGCACTTTTCTGAGTGAAAATCTATTTGCAGAAAAATGCAAGCAAATTGTCAGTGATGTTTTACCTACCAGCAATTTAACAGCCACCTTCTATTCCCAAATGAAACTTGAAATAAAAACACTACAAGTAGGTTAATTTGAGGGCTCACCATTTTCATTTCAAAGGCTTTTTTTAACATTAATTTGTCCTGAGGCATAAATGAAATATAGACAAACCATATTAGATTTTAATTTGCTAAAAGTAGATTACAGGCCTTCTCCACAGAGATGCTGAACACTCAGTTCTCACAGAAGTAAACTTTTTTCCCCACAGAAAAGATATCGATAGCAGGTACCTACTGAGATCTGCAAACGAGAATTTTTTCAAGGGGTTCCCCTGTAAAATGCAAACATTCGGACTCTGACACAACACAAAACCAGTACAGAAATATAGGTTTAGCAGAGCTGGACTAGGCATACAAGTTAATTCTGTGTTTAACTAAATACTTGAATTCAGAGGAAAACTGCTTATCAATATTTAGGATGAAAAAATCTAAACTTGTTCCCATCATTATTTTTGATGTTTATCTTGTCCTATGGAGTGACATTTCTCAAATCTGACCAACTTGAAGGGTAGACATACATATAGACACACCAGGAGGATCTCAAGGCCACTGCAGTCTCCAAGTGACTGTTTTTAATTAGATGAAAGGACAAGTTCTTTCCATATTGGTCTTTTTAGGGCTGGTAACAATTAATGGTGCAGAAGCCTCTTTATGGAAGGAGGCCTTGAAATCAGAAATGATAAATTAAATAACCCTGGCTAGAAATCGAGAAGATAAACACCAGATCCAAGATCTTCAAAACACTGGGCCTGTGCTTTGTTTTGTTGCTGTCCATTTCAATTGCTAAGGATTTGTTCCAAAATAAAGCAAAATTGACACTGTAAACCTATCTCAGGATTGCCCCAGAGGCCAGTTTTCCTGCAGAAGAGTGGATAGGAAGAAATTTCTATGCCTTCAGGCTCCCTCCATACAAGAGTGGCTCCAATGGGACTGTACTATAAATGACTCTCCTTTTAGCCTGCATCCCTGCAAAAGAGTGTCTCAAGTGATGTTTCATGTGTCTGCTTTGAAGCAGGAAACAGTCAGAGAAGGAAAAGAACGAATCATTAGTCATTCTGTCTTGGAATAACCATGAAGTTCACTTACATCCTCCAGCTCTCTCCTTATTATTATCTTCAGCCTTGTGAGGACTTCCTCTGATAGCCAGAGGGAAGTTACTCCACTCCCACATCTATTTTGTGGAGTTCTCTATGACTGCCAGTGAAAAAAGCCAGATTCATTATGAAGCATGAAGAGATTTCAAAATGCCTTATTTATCATCCTAGAATGTTTGCTTTCCCTTCCTTCCACTGGCAAGTCAATCTGAAACAAAACAACCTTCTTCTGGAAAAAAAAAAAAACAACCCCGGACCTGGTTCTCAGAATCAAAAATAAGCATTTATGTTTAGTTATTAAAAACACAAATATTTTTCACATAAGCATTCCACTCACCAATATCTTAGCCACAAAGCACTGAGTTTTATAGTGATCCCTGTCTTTTCTCCTGACTGATTTATTGTGATTAGTTTTTCTACTCTCCTCCTGAAATAGTTTCTGAACTACAGAGCCCAGAAAACACAAGATTATGAAGCAAAAACTAGAAATCTTCTCCTTAAGTGAACTGTTTTCAATTTAGATAAATGCATAATATTACTGTAGTATTCTCTGCTCCCCTGCAGTTATTATGGAGAACACCTGCTACAAACGCTGGGGTCATTATTTGGTGATCTAAGGTAAATGACAGGTTGCTAAGGGTAACCACCTTATAATCAGTCCCTGGAATCACATGTGATTCATGTAAAATCCTGATTAATAAGAAATTAAACAAGAAGCTGCTTCTATGAGTTCACATGAGAATCTTAAAAAAATGTCTTCCACAGGAGGGAACAGGAAAGAATCTACTTTTTCTCTACAAGAATTATTTGTCCAGCTCCTAATGTTTCATCCATGTTTTCAGATTTAAAGGCCTGCACCCTACCAGCTGTATCTGAAGTAATTCTCTCCTGTTGGAAGACTCTTCCCCACTGCCTTGCAGGAAGACACCTGTAAATGGCTTATTTTCCTCATCATTCAAGGAATTAATGTTTGATGCAGACAAGATGCAGACTTACATGTCTGGTTAGTGGAAAGGCACAACAGTATCACACAGTGAAGCAATAAACAAGCCAACAAACATGCCAAAACCAACAAATAAAAAAATCTAGTACCAGAAACTAATTTTAAACACAGATAATCAGAATTAGATAAGAAGGGTGCAGCTCTGCCTCTTTTCTCAAGCAACTATACAGGCTCTCAAGAACTTGTATTTTTAAATCTAAAACCCCTTCAGCTGCAGACAGCTTTCAGACCTAGCTGCAACTGAAAGAATACATATATAGGAAGAACCTGAAGAAATTTCTAAAACATATCTAAATTAAGTAGAATTTAGAGACCACCTGTTTCTATTGGCAAAGGCATATGACTACAAGCATATGTATATCACAGGTATGCTGCAAGGAGTCCTTCATAGGGCACACTTAGCCTTAGGGCTGCTTCAAATTATATGGACAAAGGCATTTTAGTGTTTCATCCTGACACCCAGCAGATTTGAGGATAACATGAAGCTATTGTATCATTGAGGTGTCACTGGGATTTTAAAAAAAAAGTTGGGAATCAGGATAGCAATTTCCAGTTTTCCCAATGAAGTCACTTCACTGAGAAGCTTTAAAAGATCGTGCTGTACCCAATCCTAGTAGCAAAAGCATGTTGGATCTGTCAGACAACAGAAATCTGAAAAAAAACAATTAAAAACTCTCCACTGCACATCAAATGGAGGATGTCTTATCTCTGTTTTGCAGGACTAATGGAACTGGAATCAGCGCTGGCTCTAGGAAAACCAATGTGGAAGGCACAGAAAACAAGAGTAACATCTCAATGGCTATATTTGCATTTTTGCCTTTGAGGAAACACATGCTACCAAGCTTTCCAGAACCATCTTAGAGTGAAATACACTCTCTTCAGTAGAGTTTGAAGAAATTCTTTGTTGTTCCTTATTAATATGAAATAGGATTCTGCTAGAAAACAGGAATGTAGAAAACCTCGATTTGAAGAAAGTATACTGTAAGGGTAAACGAGACCACTCCAGGCGAAACACCCTTTTTCCTGCCCCAGAAGTGAAATGAGAGGTTATAACACTTGAGTTGTGCTGGTACATTTCTTTCTGTCATATTATTGTCATATTCAGGACTGCATTCATTATGATTTAGGCATTGACTTCAAACACCTGAGTTACAAATCCAGGGAGAGAGAGGAAAGGCACCAAAGCAACAAATACTTTGGATCCAAGGATAGCTATAGTCCCAATCTTTCAAAGTATTTTATTTCAGCAAGATAATAATCAGCAACACATTGCTGATATTCCTCTAGTGCATCACATTCTACTTCTGTGTAAAGATCCCTGATATTATTTGAAAATGTCTATTCCAAAGACAAGTAAAGACAAGGAGGATCACTATGGCTTCATGTGTCTTATAGTACAAATATAAATTTTGTATTACATTTTTTCCCAGGAAAAAACTCCAAACATTCATCAGTGTAATTTTATGGAGACTATTAACACAAGGATGACTAAGGTTTTCAAAAGTGTCTAACAGAAGTGGATTACCAATAACTTAATGGAAATTTAATAGGAAAGAGGCATTCCAATCCCAGAGGTCTCTGAAAATCCTGAGCCAAAGGCTCAACTTACTTCTCTCTTTACATTTATTATATTTTCTCATCTTTCTGTGTATTTTCATCTACTTGCAGCCATAATGACAGAGTAAAGCTAAGAAAGGCAATTTTACAGTAAGTGTGCACTGCATTTTGTATTTCTTCATTCCAGATCCCCAGAACTCTCCCAGATGTGCACTTACCATGAGTAAATTATTGAGGTCTGAAGCAACTGTTAAATTAATTTAGCACTGGAAAATTAAAGAGAGATATCACTGCATAACAGCAGTAGGGAAAATTTGCTTATTATTTACCTGAAGTAATTTGAAAAATGCTTACAAGTCCTTTTTCAATTTCACTATTTTGTCTGAACATAACACAGTTACCAATTGCTACTGAGGATAAGAAAGTTGAAGCTGTAATAAGTGTGCTATTTTTGATTTACAAATTTAATTTAAGGCAGGTGGTGTAGACACAAATAAATATTAAAATATTATAGGTTAGTCAGAATATTAGAAGCACAAAGAGAAAATGATGTTAATGTTACATGAATGGGTGTTGGGAAACAGGACTGACACTACTCCAGTGTATTGGACAATAAACTTCTCCATATGCTCTTAAAAATACAAGTACAAACAAGAGTCCTCTGAAGTCCAGATGGAATACTTCACTGAGACTTGGAACAGACTCTTTGTCAATCAAAGCCCAGGTGCCTTGCAGTGTTCTCCCATCTTTCCATGTAACAGCCTATCTTGGACCTAAAAAAGGGACTACCAAAGGGATTTACCAAAATTCTTCACTAGTTTGTGCCCAAGGCACAAATCTTTTTTCCAGTCTCTCAGAATTGCTCCATCCACAGGTGGAGGTGATCCTCTTTCAGCTTTGAGGACCCCTTTTTCAGTCGCATGGGCTATAGCTGTTTTTACAGGATTGATGCAGTGACACATGACAGCTGAAAGGGAAGAATTAAAACTTGAAATAACTGCAGCTCTACAAGTTACCTTTCCAAAACAATCTGACTTCAATTAGTCAAATAGGACATTTCACATGCCTCTATTAACAGAGCCCTTGTCTCAGATGAAACTGTGTATTTCATAGTAATAAAAAAAGGTGTGTGTTAATGATAAAAGAATGAAAACACACTCATTTTTTCCCACAAGTTTTCAGTACTATAGCTTGTTTGCTCTAGTTAGTGGAATGATCTGGCAAACTCTTACAGCCTGCACAGTTTATTAGTAGTTAATAGAACCCTGTGCAGGTGGGAAGGCTGCTGGTGTCTGTTTGATGTGAAGACAGCAATAAGGAAACTTGAAACAACATAAAAAAGGGTTGAAATGTGTTGATACCATGCTGGATGGCAATATTTGACTGTCCACATATTTAATAACTAGTTGTGAATGAGAAGAATAAGAGTTATTTGAATATTAAATCAGATGTGAGATTCATGAGAGGGGAATGTACATTACAGACCAAATAAGTTTACTGAGCCTTTTGAGACATACTGATGAACTCTGAAGCTGGGACAGGCGGTGACAATCTCTGAACTAAGTATCAAAGTTAAATGCTATTTATTTCCTTAATTAGTCACAGTTAATCCATTTCTTAATTTATAAGACATGCTTGATTTAAATAATAAAAAAAGTTGTGAGAAAATTTATGCTATAGAGTTTAAGACAGTTTCAAAAGCCTGTTTCTCAATAATACGTAAATGAGCATAAACAAAGTATATTTGTTAGACTTTTCAATAGGACTTTTCATAGGTTAATTTCAATGCTCTTTCCATTCTTAATGAGATCACAGATGCAAACAATGTTTTCTTATATGTTAAGATTGGACAAAAATCAGTGAATAATACTTAAAAACCAGCTTATCCCTTCAGTACATTGATAGTTCTTAGAATCATAGTATCATTTATGTTGGATAGACCTAAAAGAACCACTAAAACAAGTGCCACAGGTACAGTCTTCTAAATACCTCCAGGGATGGCAACTCCATCACTTCCTTGGCTAGCCTGACCAACATTTAGGTAAAGAAATTTTTCCTAAGATCCAGTCAAGAACTCTCCTGGGGCAACTTGAGGCCATTTCCTCTCATCCTATCCCTTGTTACCTGACAGCCTCCTCACTACAGCCTCCCTTTCAAGGCAGTTGAAATAAGGCAGCAATAAGGGCCCCCCTTGAGCCTCCTTGTCTCTGGGCTAAAGGCCCTCAGCTCCACCAGCCACTCCTTACAGGAGTTGTTCAGAGTTCTCCAGACTCTTCACCAGCTCTGTTCCCTTTTCTCTGGACACGCTCCAACACCTCAATGTCTTTCTTGTTGTGAGGTGCCCGGAACTGGACACAGCACTCGACATGTGGCCTCACCAGTGCGCACTACAGGGAGCCCTGGTCCACCTGACCACATTATTCCTGATACAGGCCAGGATGCTATTGGCCTTCCTGGCCACCTGGGCACAGCTGGCTCGTGTTCAGCTGATTGCTGACCAGCACCCCCAGCTCCCTTTCCAGCCACTCTCACCAAGCCTGTAGTGCTGCATGCGGTTGTTGTGACCCAAGGGCAGGACCTGCCTCTTTGCCTTGAACCTCACACAATTGGCCTCAGCCATTGATCCAGGTCTGTCCAGATGCCTCTGCAGAGCCTTCCTGCCCTCCAGCAGATCAATACTGCTGCCCAGCTGGATGTCACCTGCAAACTAACTAAGGGTGTCCCTGATTCCCTTGTCCAGATCATTGATATTAAACAGGACCAGCTTCATCACAGCCTTGGAGACAGTTTGAAGAAGAAAAAACCTTTGATTTTTGTTGTTGTTTTGGAAATATTTCAGAGGAAATCTTTGGGGGAAAGAACAGAACACAGAAAAAGGGTCTTCAAGGACATACTGTGTGAAACCACTGAGACATCACCAGGAATAATTACAGAATTCCATCCAATAACAATATTACATAATCCTGTGAGGAGCAGAGTGTTGGACCCTGTGATCCTTATGGGTCCCTTCCAACTTGAGGTATTCTACAATTCTATGACGTGAATTGTTTAAGATGAGCAGTGTGTGCTAAGTCACACTTGCCTTTGATGTGCATCATATCCTGTTATTAACAGCGCAGTCTAACGCACAAGCACTCTCATTTTCAGCACTGAGGACTACACAAAAGGCAGGGCAACAGATTCAGGCTCAAGTGTCTATAATTTTTTTAAAGGAGAAATGGAAATGAGACATTAAGCTGAAATACTACAGCCCTATATAATACAGTAAGATTTCAGCTTTACTATGTTTGTAGGCTCCAGTCACCATTTCTTAATCTTTTCGCTCTTCTTCAGTGCTGGCATTGTCAGTGAGAAAGTTCAGCTTAACAGCTTCAGTACTTCAGAAATAATGGATTCCTGAAATGCGTCAACCAACTCATAATGTACTCCTTTTAGAGATGCAGCTTCATGAGTTCTGTGTTTACAGTAACTTAGTAATACTGGAAAGCAAACCAACACATCAACTTCACCCAGCCTCTCAAGAGCTGTAATTATTTTACTTCAGATTGCAAACATAAGGGGGTGGTGGAGATTGCGTCATGCTTTTTCTTGCCGTTCTGGGGCATATCTAAGATCTTAATAGTCCTCCTCCACCAGTCTCATCTGACTCATGTGCTTCCTACTGTCATTCCTTTGTAGTAACCTTATTCCTTCTTCATTCAGCTTAGGGTAAATGCCAGGAAACTGATGTCCACAGAAGCCACTTTGCTCCACTGTTTTATCACCTTCTCCCTAACTGATAGCTCCCAGGCTGCAAATGCAGTTACAGCCTTAATGACTCCAACCTGTAGATCATTAGCATAAGCCAGTACCAAAACACATCATTCAGAAATCACAGTTCAAGTCATACAGTGAAACTGAAGTTCAGACTTCCTTTAACAACAGCTTCCTTGAAGCCTGATGACTGAAAGTAAAAAAAAAGACAACATGAATTCATAAATTGGAGTCAATTATGGATTACTAATACGGTTGGAAGCAAAACTAACAGTATATGGCCATAACAACGCTCTCTAAAATATGTACTTCTACATGTAACTTATTAGGATTTTTTTTCCTATTACTGAAAGGAAGAGAGAAGATTCTGTAATACAGTAGAATGACCTGGAAAAAACATGACCTCTTTATTGGAAGCACGCATCTCTCTCCTTTGCGTAGGCCTGTGGGCTCTTCAGCAATATTTGACCCATAATATCCTTGTTCTCCTAAAATAAAATGTTTGTGTATAATGATTCTTTCCAATAAAACTTTGTTTTTTATCTTTTAAATATTTACTTCATCAATATAAAACCTAAAATCCTTCAAAAAACAGTTGCTTTAAGAAATGGTTCCATCCTTCACTACAATCATCATATTAAAACGTGAAACTAGTACATGAGAGGTAAAATAAAGGTCAGCAGATGGGAAATGCTTTTAGCAAAAAAGCACATTCAGAACAAACAGTTGATAACGTGGCTGCTTCTGCAAAACAAGAGGAACGACAAAGAAAACAACTTGTTCCGACAAAGCAGTTCTGAGTCCCTTGAAAGATGTGTTTTTATGATCATAATCAATGTAGAAAAGGCTGCTGGGATACCTGTAAGCCCTTACTTGTGTTTTACATTTTGGCTGTTTGACTGTCTGATAGTAAAGAAACATATCAGGCCAATAGAAAACCTCTCCAAAAGCTTTTCATGATGCATGTGTTGGACTTTATCAGGCAGGTAACACTAACAAACAACAAGGGTGAACAGAAGCTGCTGTTCAGGCAAATGGTTTCATTTCTGAAAGAAGTGTTTATAACTATCTGCATTTACAAACAATTCATACTATGAATGGGATAGGCACATTTATTGAGAAGAGAAATCAATACGTTTTAAAGCTAACCTGGATTTGATCAACTTTAAGTTGTTTTGGAAACTGCACTAGTTTTTCCTACTGAATAAATGTTTTCCTGTAAAATAAATGTAATTTTTGTTGTGTATGAAGATTTGCTTTATGCTAGGGCAGTGGGCAACCTCTGCTACAAGCAGATTCTATTTAAGTGCAAGTTTCATCACGAGATTATTTTTAACACTGTACGCATACAGTACTGGATACAAATACTCTGTACTGTTATGCATAGAAAAAAGCAGCATTAAATTAAAGCAGCTTTTTCTCAGCTCTGCAACAGGAGGCTGATGTCTTGCTACCACTGAATGGTGAGAGCTGTGCTACTCAACAGGATGTACTTGTCTTCAAATCTGTGTAAATAGTACAGAATTATGCCTTTGAAACACATATTTAATTGCAGCCAGTTTAATAATTCATTAAACTTATGATCTACCACATTCCTGTCAGAATAATTAAGGACAACAAAGAAGTATTTTCAGTGATAACATGGGGAACCTTTAAAGGATTTTTGAAAAAAAAAAATCACAAAATTGTGGGCTATAAACCACAGGGGCTTGAAACAACACCATCTTTAGCGTGTCACACTGTGCCTGGACATGATTTTATTATACAGCTTAAGCTGATGAGTTTAGAATTTGCATGCAACATTAAAGTTTATTTCTGATTTAAGTATTTTAAACTGTAAAACAGTGTCAAAGAAAGAGATAAACATATACATTTAGGGAAACAAGGGGAGGAGAAAATATGTTTATTGTTTTTCATCTTAGAACTTCTATTAAAAAATAGCTGAACATTCCTATTTATGCACTGAATTAGATATACAAACATCCACTGATTTGATATGCAAACTGTCTTCTGCATTTCAGAAAGACTCTATTGACTCATCCCAAAACCAGAGCTAAAATGGGTAGTGAGGTTAGAACTTTCCTATGAGTGACAAACACACAGATTTGGGTGGAGTGAAAAAAAAAAAAAAAAAATCACCTCAAACCATAAAACCCCCACACTACTGTTTTGGTGCTTTCCAGAACTGAAAAGATAAAAGTACAAGTGAAGATCTAAATCACATGGTGCTACAAATACTGTATCTCAAAGATGTATTAAAATCTTAGCACCAGGAAATAACATGGAAGAATCATGAGTTCCATCACTGCAGGAAGAGAGGAATGTCTTGCTATTGGTCTTCAGCAGCTGTGTTTCATGAGGTTAACAACTCTGTAGCCATTTGTTTTGAGCAAGGTTGCCCCATAGAGCCCTGCTTACTTGATCATGCAAAGACTAAAGGTTTGAATAACTTACACAAAAAAAAAAAAAAAAAAAAACAAAACAAAAAAAAAAAAAAACAAAAAACAAAAAACCCCCAAAAATATTTTTTTNAAACCAAAAAACCCCCAGAAATATTTCTTTAACTTTATATAGACCCTCAAACCATGTGTCATTTTCAGTGAGTTACTATATGTGCATAACTAACTTAATACTCAGTTTGTGATGAAGCATACAAAGTTGAAAGCTTTTCCTTTCATTTCCTTTCATTTTTAATTTAAGAAATACAAAGCCCAGGAGGAATTTTAGATCTTCAGTTATCTTCCTCCACAATTCCAGCAATGTGGAACAAGTCTATTTTTCTTTCTCATTTGGTATCTAAGTGTCACAGCAATACTAATTTCTCCTCCAAATAACCATCTGCAAAATCCTGTTAATTATTTATTCAGAAAATATGACACTAAAAAGCATACCTTTCTTCATTACAATTTCTGCAGCACTAAACTCTCACTCTAATATGAATAAAAAACTTCAAGCAGGAGATTTTCAGACATTTAGTGTCAGCTTAACTCCACTTTTCACTGGTTTTTCAGGGAACAGAACTCTGTTAAATGATAATCTTCAGTGAGATTGAGGAATTCAAAATTATGATGTCTGAGAATAAGAGGATTGATATAGTCTTCTGTAAATTGCAAACCAGGTTCTTGTACACTACAATTCAGTGATTCATTTTAATACTGTCTACAGCCAGTGACAAACTTAAACACATTCATAGTACTAAACATTGGTTAGGTGATTTCAGTGGAAAAAGGTACTGACAGAGAAAAGGGTTAAAACCTTTACAGAATTTGCTCCCAGAACCAAATTTTTCTTAGGTTCTGCTGAGAAGACTAAAATGTTATGGTTTGCTACAGGTATTCTAACCTGTTTGTCTGCAGGAGTTTGCAGATACTGTTAGAGGAGGAATGAACTGATGAAGTTTCTTTTCCTAGCCACTCTTGAGACATGCTCAGAATGAAGGATGTCCTCCAGAAGTCAGGTTTACCCTGGTAGAACCGTCTCTCCTTAATATTTTCAGATGAAAAGATATTATTTTGGTAGGATTGTCCCGAGTGAATAATTGCCAATATCATGTCAAATAACTACACCAGCCAGAGCTGCTCTTACAAGGTAAAAAGTGAGAGTTCCTTCTTTTTGTTGCAGAGGCTTTTGCTGTGCATTAAAACCCCTCACCGAATACTAAGTTTTTATTAGGAAAGGAAAGACTGAATGGCACCAGCTTAGTCTTTTGCTCAACTGAGCTTGAAGGTGGCTCTGAAAATACACTACTAGCACCAAATCCATTTAACCCAAGACTCATTCAACTTGAAATAAGTCAAGTCACTGCTCAGAGTCTAGTTCCAAGAAGATTTAGAAAAAAAAACCCCAAGCCTTTAAGAGTTTTTCATGTTAGCAGTGAGTTGCACTGTGTGTGTTAGCAGGCTTTTAGAAGTGTTTCTTGGAGATAAAATTTGAATAATCAATGTGGTTTAATTTAAATAATTTATGCATAAAGCACTGCAGAGTTATAATTGTAATTATAGTGTTCAACTCAGTAGCAACGAGGTACATTTGAAGTTGGATTCTGATTGTACTGTATATCTTATGCTCCGAATTTCATTTTGTTTTGAACAAATCCTTTGGAGCACAATGAGATGGCTCAGAGCTTCACAAAAGTTCCTGAGTGAAGTTTTAGAGAGTTTCTTCGCTGCACATTTTTTATTATTATTTAAAGTCTGAAATCCAATCTTCCATGCTTCTGTGTCATGGTGATAAAGTAAAGGTGGCTGAAAAGTGCCCCTGGTCAGAGAGGAAGGACTTTTCTACTTTTCTCATGAAGGAGCAGCTGTTCCTATCAATAATTTCCTGAAGCAATAGGCCTGGAGTGTAAACAATATTTTATATGGATGGCAGCGGAACAGATTACATTATCTCTGAAATTTTTGCACTGCACTGTGGAGAATGGATTAACCCTGTGTGACATAAATTCAAATCTTAGTTCCTTGAAATGAATGAAAGAGTTAAAGTATCGTAAAGAGAAAAAAATTTCTACAACAGAATAGTGTCATCTTAGTAACTTGGTTCAGAGAGAGAGAACACTGTGGCATTAGGAGCACTTCAGAAATTGCATAGTGAAACGTGAATAGACAAAAGTTTTGCTCCCACCACTCATATTAACACCTTTTATTCCTGAACATGTAACACATGCCCAGAGACAGATAAGAGGAAAACCCTAAACGCAGTCATGCAGGATGTTGGTCAAGTATGAGGGGAATGGAGAACTGATAGTTGTGTGCTTTTCCTGATTAAAGATCTGCCAGCATTGTAGATCAAAGGATCCTTGTTACAGTCTAATACGGCATACCTGGTGCTGTTTGTAGTAAGAACTGCTAGTAAGAACTGTGGGTAAGTAATGCTCAATTTCAAACACTAACAATGAACTTAAAGATCACCAGATATTAAGTCCCTGGAGCAATATTCCCAGAGGCCAAGCAGCAGGCAAGAGAACACACCTGTGGATTCTGCTGCTCATGAGCAGATCTTGCAAGCACACCTCTTTAGACAGGATCCAGGCAGAAACAGTGGGCTCCAAAGGTTGAATAAACAACTGTCAAATTTTCATAGGTGAATGTTGAATGTGCCCCTCAATGTCAGGAAGAGGTAAAAGTTTATACCTTCATTTCTTTTCACAGACAATATGCTGCTCCATGCCATCCTGCTGCTTGAAAAGCAGCTCTGGGAGGTAATGACGTGATCACCGCCTTAACCTTTTTGCCAGTTCTGTGTTTAGCTCTTCCTACTTCGTCCAGTATTATGTGTGATGATGGATGATCACACTCATCTCTTACCCACCCACATCTCTAAGTGCAAGGTTGTGTACCCTTCCAAAATATGGATTAATGAGTAGTCTGTAAGACCTTGTATCTTCAGAAGATTTCTAGTGAAAGAGGCAAGCTAAATTACCAAAAGAAGAAGCTTATGAGAAAAAGAAGGAGATACATTTATTTCAGTAGCCTCCTAACAAGCTTATTTGAAAGTGTTAAAACTAGTTAAACCAGATAGCTCCAGAAGCTTAATATTTCAACTGAAGCATTAGAGGTTCATAGATCTTTCAAGACAGGAAAACAAGGTAAGTGCACGTTTCTTCTACACGGCTCTCATAATATGCTTCCAGCATGCATTAATAAAGCTGTCATCATTCCAGCTAACCCCTAAGTTTCTAATCAGAAACTAAAAGCCCCCTTGATTTTATCTTCTCTTCAACACCTACACATTACCGTAATTTTGTTTTACAACTGGAAGACAATCCATTTTCTGCATTAAATGAATTGTTGCAAAATTAAGTCTGAATCTGAGCTGGTAGGACCTTTCTTCTTTATTTTGAGTGACAGCATTTTCCTGGAATAGTGTAGGAAAAGCATTTCAGGCACCTGGAACAGACCAAACCCCCACAATGCCTCAATCTCCAATCAAAAGCCTGAAATGCTGAGATCAAATGGCTTAAGGGTCACATGAACTTGCCTTCAATATACCTCCAGGGATGGTGACTCCACCACTTCCCTGAGCAGCCTGTTCTCCTCTGGGACAGCTTGAGGCCATTTCTTACCATCCTGTCACTTGTTGTCCAGGAGAAGAGATCGACACCTGCCTTGCTGCAGCCTCCTTTTGGGTTGTTGTAAAGAGAACTAAGGTCTTCCCTGAGCTCCTTTTTTTCCAGGATGAATTCCCTCAGCCACTTCTTCTAAGAGGAGGAGTGGTCCAGCTCCCTCACCAGCTTCATTGTCCTCCTTTGGACACACTCCAGTACCTCAATGTCTTTCTTGTTGTGAGGGGCCCAAAAATTCACAGTAATTTGAAGTCTGGACTCATGACTTCTGCTTTAGCCTGGCTGGCCACACTCTCTGTGGTATAAGCCAGGATGCTGTTGGCCTTCTTGACTACCTGGGCACACTGCTGGCTCATAGTCAGCCAGCTCTTGATCAACAGCTCCAGAATGTCATATTTAAGAAAAAAGTAGCTGCTAAATGCAGCCTGTTATTCCAAAATTAAAGTATTGTGAAGATGCAGATAATGAAACGGATAGGCTGTTATTCCTAGAATTTAATAAATTGAAGTTGATAGATACTGTGCTCCTGATCCGAGATAAGTAGCTTTATCAAAGCAGCCAGTTTGATAAACAAGCAATCTGTGAGGTATTAAAAAAGGGATTAAGAAAATGAAACCTTCAGAAGCCATGCTTTGCTTCTTTAGTGGTCAAAATTACAGCTGCCATAAGCTTCATAGCTTCAAGCTTCTCTCAAATCACCATGAACACACACACACACACACACAGAGGTATTAACCAGTCCTTTCAAAAAATACAGCTCGATTTATAGATTAATTTTCATTAGGACTGCACCTGTGTGTTCAGTTTTGCTAAAGAAACCCAGCACCAGTCTACAAACACCAGCAAGTTGTGCCACACTCAGAAATAAAGACCGCCAGAGGGAAAAAATATAGAAAAATCCTGCTGCTTAAAAACATGTAGTCCTTAAACTGGAGTTCATACTGATTTTCATCGTGTTTTTCTGGCAATAGTACAAAATTAAGAGATAGAAATATCAGAGTAGTGGCAAAAAAAATTTGATTTTTTTTCTAAATGCCACTGTTTAAGTGTAAAATTTTACCTCTCTATTTCCCAGCATAGAAATAGTTAATGTTTAGAATCTGAAGTTGAGGCAGAAAAAGATAAGTTAAAAACTGAGAGCAATTATATAAGATTTTGTACCACTTTAATTCAGTTGCTTTTTAAGCTTATTTAAATTTTAAATCTGCTTGTAAACCAGTGTCTGGCAAGTCCAAATCATTATGCCTGATTAAAAAGGCAAAATATTCCGTCTCAAGACATACACATCATAGATTGTTTTGGAAAAAAATCCACCCCATAAAAAAATGCCCCAAACCCCAGTAACATGAGGTAAAGCCTGACACAACCTGGCTCCCTTCCCTGCAGAAAACCTAGGATCATACTGTCCCACAAAAGAGCTTACACACAGGGAAAAGCATGCAATATAAATCTCCAGAATGAGACATGGGATGATAAACAAAACTATTCCAAACTCCATACTGTTTTCATTTTCTCCTCTCTGAAAGCAATATTGCTTTTTCAGCGCATGATGAAGCAAGGATTCAGCTGTGACAGTGTCCCGCTCCAATTCATGTAGCCATGGCCATTCAGCAATTTTACCAGGCTTCTGTGAAAGTGCCTGAAACAATACTCATTCTGAATTAAAAACACAAAAAACCAAACCAAAACAAACAAAGAAACAAAAGAAAAAAACCCAAAAAATCCCAAATCAAAACAAAAAACACCCCCCAAAAAAACCACCCTACCAAAACCCCCCAGCTTTAACTGGGCTGCAGTAGCCCATGAATCAGTCAAAAAAGGGCACAACTACACTGACAAATTGAAATGTAAAGTTAGGGAAAAAAAACAAGGAGAGGTAGCATGTGTACTGATTCATGCTGGCACATCAACTGCACATGAGAGACTGTCTGAAGCTCAGCTCACTCATCTGAATATTTCTATCTACCTGAACTATTGTATTACATACACCAGAGTTGGGGCAGATGGGATATGATTAAAAATTATATTAAAGAACATGACAACTGTCAAGAGGCTATAAATTCAAGGGTTCAGATTAACTGTAGCAGGACTCTCAAAACAAAGACCTTGTTTTCAATAGTACATACACTGTTCATCCCACAGCAGGCAGCTGTCTCTTACAACTGATGTCTAAGCTGGCACCAATTGATGCCATTTTTCCAAACTTTCCTGTTTAACGAGGTGAGCTGCACAATGGCAGTTTATTTACCTGCTGGCAAAGCTTTTCTTTGAAGGGTCACTGCTCTTAATTATAATGGCACCTGTGTACTGCTTTGCTTTTAGGCCTGTCAAGGTTTCCATTATAAACCCATTTCTGGATGTTTATTCTGCAATACCCTTCTAAGTCCACTGTGGGTTGAAGCATAGCTTGCAAGGTCTCAGCAAGTATTTTTACTAAGTAATCACGATTCTCTTGTTCCATCCCAAATAACTGAGGAATGACTCTCTCTACTGGTTCTGTGTGGGAAGCTTATGCCTACTTTGCCTATGAAAACAAACATTTCACAGTAGAAAAACTTTAAACAGAAAGGGTAATTATATTACAGAGTATAATAATCTTACAAGAAATATTGGTCTGTACCCAAAACACCCAGAGTTTGATAATTTGCAATCTTAAATTCAGTTGGAAGGAGTTGCTGTTCTGCCTTGGCTCACCACCATTGCTGTATGATACTGACTATTTATTTTCTTCTTCACTTATCTTGCCTATTATCACAGTTGGTATATGCTGAAGTGAGGAGACACGACTCCTGTTGAAGAGAGGCTACAGTAAAGCATGTAGATTACCTGCTTTATGTTTCAGATTACATGTAACTTTGCAGACAAGAGAGTGGAAGGCAGCCTCTATATGTTCTCTCGCCTGTAGCAGGAGAAAAAAAAGTACCCAAAGAGAAAAAAATATCAAAGCTGTTCACCTGCTGTTCAATCATGGAAATATACACAAAGACTAGATCAGACTGTCACAAGGACAGTGATGTGACTGATCAAATTGTCCAAGGAGAAACCCAGCAGAAAAAACAATGAACACAATCAGTAATAAGCAAGCAGACACTTGAAAGAGAGTGATGTATGGAACGTGATTTGTGCCTGAGAAACAAGTGTCATGTAAAAGGTACTAACTTTTTTTTTTTGTGGCGACATAAATTAAGTTTCAAGTCTTACAGCTGCAAGTTGCAGAGTCACAGCTGCACTTGTCCACAGCACACTGCAATCTTGCAGGACAAGAAGCAGTGAGACCACAAGTGCAACTTGTTGCACAGTCATGGGCCATTTTCATCTCAGGTTCATGAACCCTTATCAATTCTCATCATAATGAGCTGAGGTTGTTGAACTACCTATCTGAGGCACCAGGCTCTGATGTTCACTGAAGCTCTTAAGGTAATGTAAAACGGTAAGTCCGTGGAAGAAATTAGTGCTCTGGAATAGAGTTCAGAGTTTCTGCTTTGGCATTAGGGTGGTACCTACAGTGACAAGAAACACTTGCAAAAAGAATTCCTGCAGCTGGAGTAATTGCTGTGCATGTCTACAGAGCAAAAGTGGGAAGGGAAGGAAGTGTTTGTATTAGCATTGATAGTTGCAGCTGGTGCACCCTGCTTTCCTTCCACAATGTTAGGTGTTTCTGAAATGCAGAAGTACTTTTGTATTCACTAATCTGCTTCTGGTCATGCACTTTCAAATCCCTAATGATTCTGCATTTTGAACACAGATAAAGGCAGCAAAAGGGACTGGGTTGTGAAATACACTGTGTATTCCTTAACACAGCTACACAAAACCTTTTGTGTTAGCTGTGACCCTGTTTGAAAGAGAATATTTCTGTTCCTAGCTAGTGGATAACTATCTTCGAAGTTTCCGTCCTCTTCAGTATTCCTTTTGCTATGATCATCTGAATGACACAATCTTGCTTTTGATCCCAAATGGGTAACTCAATAAATCATTTCCATTAAAGAAAGTGGAACTACAACAGCAGATTTAGAATAACAATGACAAACAGAAATTCTGGTTTTTGACTGCCAAGGGTGTTCCAATTAACTCTTTATCCCATGTAGGAAGAGGTTATTGTCTTCTGATATGCAAACAAAGTTAAACTTCAGTAGTGTCCAGACCCCAAAAACTTTATGACTTGAGAAGTGACTAATTAATATAACTATATATTAAGCAGAAATCTAATTACTTCTTGGACAGGTAGTAGTTCCCCTTGAGCACTAGAAATCTATTTTGCTTGTTTGAATACTAAATGTCTAAGTAGGAAAGAAATAAAACCCTTTTTGTTATACTGAAAATCCCTCTAGCTACAAAAACCTTACAGAAATAATCATCTATATGAATTATTTTTAGCTGCCCATCACAAATCATTACCATGAGTCTGAATGCCCTCCATGTCACCTGTTTAGGTGGGGTCTCTTGCTTGAGTTTTGTGTGTGGGATGAGTCTCTTTCAGTTTGAGTTGTGGGGTTGTAATTTTTTTGGATTTTTTTTTAATTTGTTTTGTTTTTTAATTTTCTCTGAATGCATGCAGGAACTTACACATTGCAATCATTAACTGAGTGTGGGTTTGTACATAAGTGAATCAATTTCAAGCAACCACAAGGATTTAGCCATATAAAGATGACAGGAAGTTCTTACAGCTCTGATTAAAAAAAAGCATCGCGAAATGTGTGAATGTACGTAAGAGAGACCAAATGTCTTCCAGGCCTAGGCTGCAACTGCTTTTTCACTTTCAGTAAAGCACCAAAAATTAACAGCAGGATTTTTACCATGATCAAAACGCCACAGAAACTATTTAACACACAGAAAACTATTTTTAAGAATAGAGAATATCCTCTCATCAAAAGTGACACTGAAATTAGCAGAGAATAAATAGCTTTTTGATCTCCTCATTTTGGATTTGCAACTAACAAAAAGGAAAGTAGCATCTTCCCTTGATCTGAATTTAGCTTTGCAGACCACTATTATTTCATCTCAAGAGTGAGATGGGAAATGATTAATACCAAATCTGAATCTAGGTAGGAAAAGTGGGAAAAATAAAAAAACCCAAACACCCTAAAGGACTGTTGCACCGCAATAAATTTGCTTTGCTCTTAACTTTGAGGTGCTGCAATGCAGAATTTCCAAGTGTGACAGGATAATGAAAAAGTTATATGACACTGACTATCATACTTTTTACGACTTCAGATAAAAAACACTCCTTTCTTTTTCCCCTGGGACTGCCTGAGATACAAGGTGCTTGTCTTTAATTTGATGCCACTATCATCAAGCTTTCAAGTCTTGATAGGCTCAGCAGCTCTCTCTTTGTGCTGTATCTCTTCAGAAATTACTGTAGCACCATAAAGTATGTATCATCTTTTAAAGGTGACCTCCAAAAGCAACAGATGGGCTTATTCCCTTTTGTTACAGATTAAGAGGTAAAGATAAAAATCAGAGATTCTGAATTGGATATTCTGGTTAATATTTGGGGTTTTTTTAGTGTTTGCTTATTTTGGCTGTTAAATTTACTTTCCTCCAAGTTCCACTAACTTCATCTTCCCTAATTTTCCTATGTAACTCCCATATGCTTTCCCCCAAATTTCTATACCAAATTTAATTGCATTAGAATGGTGAGATGCAGCAAATAAGTCAGATTTCCGGGGACAATTAGGGATATGTATGCAAACATGAGACACAAAACGTGTCACATCCCCATTCTCTCCCCCACTTGTTTGCTGTTTCAGGGTGAGCTAAAACAAGAACTAATCACCACTGAGATAAAGTGCCCACTATTTTCTTCAGTTGAGGTGTCTCTAGGTCTGACCAGGGACACCTCATGGCGTGATGAGGTGATTGCTCTCAGCTGTTCAAGAGCAGACTTATACACATTGGACTCTCAGTTACTGAAATTCAGGGCTTGCTCTATTCAGGTGAACTGATGCCAATCAGGCGTAGGAGAAAAAAGGGTTCTGAACTGAAGTGACAGATTTCTTCCAGCTCCCTCTGGAAGAAGCAAGAAGGAACAAAGACCATCTCAAAGCCTCTGGTAGCTGAAGACAATGGATACAGCATTTTGCATATCCACAGGCTAACCACTCATTGGTGTCACAGCTCTCAAACCTGGCACTGATAGACAAATTCAAAAGTTGCAGTACTCTCAGTGGAGAGTAGGAGTACACTTTCAGGTCCTCAGCAGGACAGAAGGCACTCTTACTTTCTTCATATGTCACATGCTATTATGCCTCTATTTGACTACATAGTTATCAGAAAACTCTGTGATTGTTGTAAATCTTAGCCTGTCTACCATCTATACTTGCACATTTCTGGTATTGTACATGCTTCAGAATCAACATCCTTTTTGAAAGTCATCTGAACGACATTCAGTGGTTAAAAATAATGCCAGGTACTATATTTTGTTTTAACAGTTCAGAATTACAATAAATCAATTAATAAATTAACCCACAGAGTACTTTTTATTGGTTTATGTGTTCAATTGATTTTTTTACATATATTACATAAGAAACAGCTGATACAGATTATTTCTTTGAAGAATATGTGAACTGTGACAAACAACTTCTGAATAATGCTGAAAAACACCAGGAGAGCAGATTTATAAGAAAGCAGTGTCTGTTCTGCATACACTTTTTCTTCTATTTAAACCACTGCTATTTCATTAATTCACAAATCTCTTAGTGAGGAAGAAAGGGATTACAATGCCTTATCACTGACCACATTATACCAGAAGTTTTTTGTTCTAAAGAATTAATACTTTGGTGGTAATTAAGGCATATTTGTTAGTGTTGCATGTAAATATGTTCAATATTTGGTTTACATATTATAATACCCGTTGATACACTAGGTGCTATATTTTTGCTGTTATCACTTTGATGACTTTAATGCCAGAGTTAACTGTAATACCTACATGTACCAACTTGTGTTTTATAAAAAAGATATTGAAGATTCCAGAAAGTAAACCAGAAAAACAGGGTAGGCTTCTTAATTCTTTTATCCTATAGTTAAAGCAAAGGAATTATTATAGCTTGAGAATGAAAGTTTCATGTTACCTTTCCTGACACCTTTCAAAGCAGTGCCGTTTTAAAAACAATTTTTTCTATATGCTTTGCAATATAATGAAATACTGTGGGGAGTTGACTGCAGTTTTCCTATTGACTTCAAAGTTGAATCAAGTCTCATAATTTTTTATAATGAGGATGTCTAGAATCCTACATTAACATGTACAACTAGAAACACAAACATTAGGGAAAAAAAGACTCATTTTAGAGTTGTTATATTTCAAGGAATTAGAGCCAAGTATAATCTCCAGTCACTTCTGCCACTGTGTTTCTAAAAAAACCCTTTAAAAAGTTACAGCATAAGACAGTCCCTTGCTCAGGCTCTGTAGGTATTGTACCAACATTGAATCATTCCCTACTTTTTTTCCTTTCTCTAAAGAAACTACATTTCACCATCACCATTTCAGGTGCATTTGCAACAAGTAAAGTAAGTCTTGGAAGTATCTGAAGAGCCATGTTTATGCCAGTTATACTGAAGAGTCAGTTATACTTTTTATGGAAAACACCAAGCAAACAAACACACAGGGAACTCACCAGCTGCAGCAGGTCCCTGCTGGCGCCACCAGCACCCTTCCTCTTTCCCACTGGGCTCCTGTCATTGGAGGTGCAAATGCTTCAACCAGCTGGGACAGGGACTCAGACCAGCCTGGCAGCTCCCTCTGAAAATGCTGCTTCCCCTCACTCTACCATCATGTTGTCTTTTTCACACCTTGTCTCGAGGCTTTCTTTCCAGCCAAAACCTCGGCTCCCCTTGCCCTCCAGGCCCCTCACACCCTCACTCTGAGGTGTGAGGGCTTGCACAGTCCAGCCACCGCACATGTTCCTCTGGGCTGGCTCCAGCACAGGAGGGGACCCTGCTCTCCTTGGTGCTCCGGGAGTTCCCCAAAAATCCCACAGAAGGGTTACCCACCCCTGCTTGCTGATGGTTTAGTGCTGCCCCCCAAAATGCTGCCCCGCTCGCTCCAGCTGCCCGGCTGAGGGTCTGGCGCCCAGCCGGTCTAACACCCCACGGCGGGGCCTGCCTGCTCCGCTGCCCCACAGCAGAAAGGCTCTGCACCCCAAGCACTGCTTTACCTGAGGACACACCTCAGCTGGGAACTCTGACCCGGGAAGGGAACACAGCCCAGACCACACAACCCCAAAAGCGGCATTTCCACAGCACTGGGGCTGCCATCACTGCCATCACCTACACTTGAACATTTGCCAGGAGAGAGGCTCCCTGCCCCTCCTGAAACAACCACTCAATCCCTTCAGCCCCTCCCAGCACCCTCTCACCCACTCCACAGCCTCAGCTGTGCTGGGAGCCTCTGCCAGGCAACTCCCAGGGACTGACATCCCAGGTGCAGCCAGAGGCTCCTTCCTAACCTAAATGACAAGTGCCCAGGAGGAGGAAATTAATGCAATGATCAAAGGCATTTCCACAGACTGGGATGCTTTCATCTGGCCTGTTACGGTGTGCAGGATGGCTGCGGCTCTCTCTGCAGGCTAGAAGGGGCTTGCTCCATTTTGGCAGAAGGGCATCAGAGCTCCCTGACCTGCACATGCTGAGGATTGTTTGTGGTGTTGATAACTGGCCTTCTCAGGGCTGGAGAACAAATGGTTGGAGAAAAGGACTAAAATCCACATCAGACACTACTTGTGTTTGCCTAAGGAGATCTGCTGTCATTCCCTGGCAGGCTTCCCTGCACCTCACAAATCTGGGCTAATTTCAAGCATCTGACAGAGGCAGAAACCTAAAAAAGTACTGAGTTCCCGCAAGCATCACCAGAATTGGAGCATTTTTTGACATTTTGGCATACACCTGCATACTTATAACCTAAATCAGCCAATGCATGTTGGGTCAGTCCCTTAGACAGTGAGGCCATATGCAGGGAAAGAGGCAGACCACTGGACCTCTCACTGTGGGAGGTCTTAGGTTCAAAGCCCCCTTCTTCACCTCAAATAACTTGTTTACTT
>VZRN01005202.1:5192644-5204320 GCA_013397935.1 Dasyornis broadbenti
GCTTTGTTGTCCTGAAAATAAAGTCTTAGGGAGTTGGTGTGTTTGCGTGGAAAGGTGCTGTCATGGAAGGATGATGCCTACAGCATGGAAGTGAGGATGCTGCTCTCTCTCTGGGTGCTTGGCAGTTTTCTGGAAGGAGATTCAAAATGTCTGTGAGACAGACACTCTATCAAGTCTGTTTTAACAGGGAGAGGGCCAAAACCTACAGTTCATTTACAGGGTGCCCTTGGCAAAAAATATTTGCCTTCAAGACTTAGAATAAGTACCGGGAGTCTGGTTAGCAGGTCCTGAATATTTTGCTGACTCATAGTATATATAATGAAAGCTTAATAAAATGGAATATATCTAGTTCATGAAGTCTCTTGATACTGTGTTGTAATTTAGTCCACCAACAGCCTTTATTTAAAGCTGGATTCCATGAGCCTGTTATAATGAGCTAAAAAATGCACAGATAAGCAGTTATTTCTGAAAATGTGGCTCCCTATCGATATATATTTTGCACAGCCTGTATATCTTAATTGAATTGAAATGAGCATGGGACCCTAGGGTTTTTTAGGTCTAGTGAGGCATTAAATACTCCAAAAGCACAATAAAAATGAAAAAAACCTCTACTTCTCCAAACTATTGAATCTTATTGCTTCAGCTCTGGGCACAGCACTCCTACTACCCAGGAAAAACACACAAGAACATGGCTTACAGCCCTTCATCGTCTGTATCAGTAGCCTTAATGCCTTCATAACCTTACCTATCTTCTGCCCTTTTGATGCATCGATCTTTCTGTTGTAAGTATTCCTATCTCTTCTTCAAGTTGCCTTACATGTGCTCGTATTTCTTCCTTCTTTTCTTTTTGAAGCCTCTCACTCAAGGAGTACTCCTGCACTGATTCGAAAAAAACCACAATTTTGGCAATAGTGACAAACCATTGCAGTCTGTATCCAGATGGGGCTCTATTTTACTTAATTCTAAGGAAGTCTATCTCTGTTGGAGTTGAATTAAGATAATATAGACACGTCCTGTAAAATTTTTGAATAATCTGTGTTATGTACATTGCTGCATAGATCAGCATGAAAACCAACAGTAACAGCTCTGTGTATTAAACACACAACAAATTGAAGCTGATGTGGTAGAATGATCTAACTCAAAGTAAACAGTAGGAATAAAACTCCTTTTCCAAAGTGAATCTTTTAAAAGCTTAATAGCTGCTAATCTTAAAAAGTGTTCTTATTTATTTTCTTGCTTCCTGCCTACCATATACCAGAGCAACCCTGGATGCTCTAAACAAGCCGCTGATTAATCTACTTTTGAATGAAATTTGGAGACACCAAAGGGTAAGGCACTTAGAAGAAAGATCTGAGGTCTTGGATGCTTACACAAATTGAGCTGAGTCTCTGAATACTTTTGCTTGGCAATCACTCTTGGATGATACTATTTACATCGTCACAGAGGGAGTATTATTGATCACCTTCCACTACCATGACTGTTACAGTGTCAATCAAAAACAAGCAGCTTGCTAACATTCAGACTCCAGCTGTACAAATGTTCTCTTTTTGGGGCTCATTAGTTTGCTCCTGCTGGCATCTTTTCAGCCAGAAAAAAAAAAAAAAAAAAGCTCTGGTGTTTTTATTCAGTGCAAACAAAACAGTATGAAAATATTTTGCATAAACTTGAATTCCAATTAACTTAAGATGGTCTTTCTTAAAATATAATCAAAAGAACTCATTTAGTCATTAGAACTACATGTGACACACTGTTAGATGTATGGTTTTTATTCTCTATTTTGATATCTGAAACAAAGTTCATTGGTAGTGGGTGAAAACGCCCAGACTATGGAATAGACTAGAAATCAAAGACTGAAAGATTTCATGATGACAGAAGGAGTTGTTGCCCACAAATTAGGTTACGTTAATTCAAATGCCAAGGAGAATACTTTGATGGATTGAAGCGTAGAACTGGACAAAGGAAAGAATGTCTACAACTCTTATGAATTGCTAAATTAATTTCATCTGTAAGGAGAAGAATATTGATTTAATTTATCTCATCCAGTTGGTGGTATGACTGGGGAATAACTCAAATTCAGCGGCACCAGCTGCACACATGATGGTACTGTAGCAGAGGATGGCAAAAAAAGGTGATTCAAGAGTGATAAACAGAATTTCATCAGAAAAGCTCAAACTCAGTCTGTCTTTAAGAGAAGGTAAAGTGTGATCTGTGGATTCTACTGCTCCTTAAAGTTATGATAACTTTTTCAATGTCTGTGGGTTTTAAGCTATGGTTGATTTTTCATGTACTTGCACGTAACTAGAACACACAGACCAAAACAGTGATAACGTGGGATGTTGACCAGCTGGTATAAACCAGGAGAAACTGTATGAATCAAAGCAGTTAACAAAATTGTAATTAAATGACAAATCCGTTAATAGGTAAAGAAATTGTTTGCATAGTTCAGCAATATGGCCTTCATTCAATATCATATTGAAGTAAATTTAAACATTTCCAAAATCCATCAGTAAATTTTGGATTAAGCTTCTATACCAAGTCACAGTGAAGTAACAACATTTTAAATTTTCCTTTAAGAATATTTTGTACTTTTTGAATTTGAAATTTTGAAAAGTGGTTTTTTCCTGACCTTTCTTAAAGTAAAATATTATCTTCGTATTTTTTCCACCTAAGGACTTTGTGTGTGACAATTTAATCACATGAACAGCCATCCTGAAGTTAATGAGATGATCTGTGTGCTAAAGCTTGTGACTTGTCAAAATCACTTGAAACAAAAATTCAGAAATCACCATGAATGACAAGAAATTAATTCTGATGTTCATCGCACTTAATAAAATTCTAAATAGTTATGTTTCAAAGACACTAAATAATCTGATAGCAACATATCCTGCTGAAGCTGAAATTCCTTACTTTGATTTATTTCAGTTAAGCATATGCAAGAAAACCAAGACTAAGTAAATTCTTTACTAATCAAACAAGTTTTATTTCATAGCCTATTTACATATTAGGTCTCTGAAGTAAAACATTAGAGGCTATTTTATATAGTTTTATTTTGCTGTAAAGGCAACCAGTCCAGTTTGTCAGAATATGATGAAGTGCAAATGTAAAAGAAGCAGGATTGACTACACAAGGTCTATGCTCATGCTTGCCAAACAGGCATGGTAAGGAATAAAGCAGACACTAATCCTTTAAGGAAATCCTGAACACATTAAAATATATCTGAAATCTGACTGTTTTTCTCTTACTTGTTTGTTTTGAATCAGTCTCTTAGAAGTACAGTTCCAGGGGTTTGAATTAGAATCAGCATTTTCAATGAGTAAATATGAGGTAAATGTGTGAATTCAAATGAAAGTATGAGGGATTTAGTCTCTGTTGTGTCAACAGGATTGAAATGGACCAATCTGTAAAGCCTGATGGGAGCACCAGGCTCTCTACAGAAACACGTACTTACCTTAAAACATTTGCTTACATTCATGTCCAATGTGTTGTTTCTTTTCTTGTCACCAGTAACAAAAACCTTTTACACACTTTCTATCTCCCTGTGGATTTATATTGTGTTCTTTTCACATATTTTTACATTTCATATTGCAAATTTTGTTTACGTAGCAGTGAATCTCAAGCGAAGTCTTCTTGCCCAGTATACATGCAGAAGGCAACACTTTTTTGGATTAATTTTCAGAGATTCAGAGTATCATGGAGCCTCGATGAAGTAAGATGTATTAGTCAGGCTAAGCAAGGAACAAGATTTATACCTAACATGAGACATAAATTTAGCATGAGACACCATTATGCCTTGTGCAATAGATTATTGGGGAAAACCTTGCTGGGTAGATGGTCCCTTCTGTGGGATCCCATACCTTAAATCTCCTTTTCAAGCAGAAGTTCACACCAAGATGTCTCAGAATCTAATCATGGTAGCAAGACTCCTTTTGCTTTTTAAATGTGTTTTTACTCAAAAGCAATGCCAATGTTAAAGGAAGTGACATCCAAAGCACAGCAAAAGAAATATGAAGAGTATTGTTCTGTTGAAGGCACAAAATGGAGCTCTCGAAATGTAAACTATCAACAAATATTCTCTGACTTTTATAATAGCAGGTAGGAAATAGTTTGGGTGTTCTTAATATTTATAGTCTCCAGTATTTTGTATTTGTTATAAAACTTTTAATTCCTTGATCTGGATCTATAATCAGTGACAAAAACTGAAATAAACCCTGATTTTGGGGTGAGTGTTTTATAGTTCTTCCTACGTCGTGAATCAAATTACAAGATAATCAGCTCAGCTTGATGTTGGAGCTGGAATCCTTATCACTGTAACTGTCTCAGATATTAAATCTTACTTTAATATTTGTAAAACGGCAAAGTAATTTAAATAATTATCTTTAAAAAATAAAATATACAGAGCATAGGAAGAATGAGAGAACAGAAAAAAAGCAGAAAGAATGAACAGGAGAGAGAGTCAAAGTTAAGGCAAAGCACCTTACTGGTGTATTCTGCCAAAGGCCAGAAAGGCAGTTTCCATGCAAAGTTCTGTTTTCTTGTTTTTCAAAATTGTAGCTGAAGTCAAACCAGCATGATAGCTGTGCAAACTCCACTTTAAAAGCTTGCATTTCATATATTCACTTGGCATTTGAGCTCCATGAGATTCCTCTTGCACCAAGCAGCTTTCTCTGGAATGACAGAAATCCCATAAAGGTCAATCCTTATCTTCCCAAGTCACTAAATCAGAGCTAAAATCTCTAAATTAAAGCTGGCAAAGTTAGTAAAACTAAAATACCATTTACTGCCCTCTTTGTTCAACCCATCTTGAGAAAATGTGAAGAGAGTTAACATGTGCCAGAAGGATCCTGATTATGTTTGCAGCAAAATCATTCTCCTCCTTCCCCACAAAGTATCTTTACTCCAAGAAATGGGAAGAAGAACAGAAAATGAAAAGAACCCAAGTGCATTCTTATATTCCAAATATTTTATTAGGTGCCATCATTTGATTAGTCTCTCAATTTATGGAAAGAACCAAAGAAATTCATAGCTTTCAATGGCATTTTAATCCTGTGTTTTAAAGCATACTCTGTAGCTTGCTATCTGTGTATTCCATGACGCTGGAGTCAGTACTTGCTTGTAGTTAATTTTCAGCTTGGCTGACTGACTTTTGATGTTCTCGCTGAAAGTGTCTGTGTTTCTGCATCCTTCTGGGAGATTGACTATAGTGACTGTTTATTTCATCTCTATTATCACACAATTCTGCATCTATTATCTTACAGATATCTGCAGCACTTCTGTTACAGTTTACTGAACTGCTTATCCTGGAAAAGTCAGTCACTGGGAGAAAGTACTTACTCAGACAGTGCATGTTAATTCAACAATGAAAGTCTCTGATTAACACAGCAGGGCTGAGTTCTTATGAATACTCTGCATTCTGAAACCGAGTGACATTTGAGTGCTGATTAAATAATGAAAAAGGCCTCAGTTGCCTTTCTAAACAGGACCTGGGCAGTCAGCTGGCAGCTGCCATCCAGCTGAACTTGCCAGGCTTTGGCAAAAGATAGATCTGGCTAAAGAAAGTTTCTCAAGCCTATGCAAGAGTAATTTCCTTGCCATCTGCTATTATGGAACATGATTTGATTTACCCAGCCAGCAAACCTTGCCAGCTCCTGGAAAAGTTCTGCCTTTGTAGTATCACTTGACCTAGGTTCTTCTATGCCATTAGCAGCACACTTTTCAGGAGCTTTTAGTTCAGCCTCTTCCCTCAGAAGTGCCACCATATAGAATTGCTATAATTTTAGTGCTAAATTTAGTTATCCAGTGTAGAAGAAAAAATCCAGTGTAGTTATCTATTGTGTTATAGTTACGTATTGGCTGGGATGCTAATCTGAGATGCTAGTTTAAGTTATAAAATTCACAGCTTTCTAGGATATCCAGTTTGTACAGGAGTGTGACTTCATCAGTATCACCAGTTCCTTCCTGTATCTTTGATTTTGCTTTGTCTGCACACCCAAAGATGATGAAGTGGCTGTATCAGCTGTTTTGTCAGTCCTCTGATCTGAAAAGGTCAATGCTGTGGGAAACATGATTTGCTCAGGAAGGGGGGATCTAGTCTGAGCAGACAGGAAGTTTAGTGTTAACTGATACCTGAGCGGTTTCAATTAAAAGAAAAAGCAAATACATTGAAATTCTCCTTTTATTGCATGTATTTTTATTTTTTGTACTTTCATATGATCAGGATGGGGAAGACTAAAATACACACATTTTTAAAATACAG
Organism: Dasyornis broadbenti; assembly: GCA_013397935.1. Classification (NCBI taxonomy): domain Eukaryota; kingdom Metazoa; phylum Chordata; class Aves; order Passeriformes; family Dasyornithidae; genus Dasyornis; species Dasyornis broadbenti. The sequence continues at coordinate 5,198,898 of VZRN01005202.1, forward strand.
ACAAGTAAGAACTGAGTGGAGAATTGTTTCTGACTACATCAGCTGATAAACACCAGGGAAACAGAACTGGTGCATTAGACAAAGACTGACTATACAGGAGTAAGTGGCCATGCATACATTTAGGAATACATTAGAACAATATTCCTAATTTTCAGACGGATCAGATTTGAAAACAGCTTTCTAATAAAGCTTTGTAATAAACCTACGGTATTAAGGTTGATTGGTTTATGATCATGGTTAATTATAATAGCTGAAGCTAACTTGTTATTTTAGGGGGCCCCTTCCAGAACTGAATCCTGTATTGCCATCTCCATATGATGAGGTCCCTGACAAAATGAAATTTCCAAGCAAAAAATTACACAGGAAATCACATATGAAATCTAACTTTTAAACTATGTGCTGTTCTCCTCTGCATCTGATCTCTCCCTCTCTCAAATAGCAGATGTCTATGCATATGCAAACCACATGTCTCTGTTCATGTTTCACTATCTACTCTAGCAACAGAAATCAAGGCTAATTCTAGGCCTTCACGGCACCAGACAACTTCTGTCTTTGCACAATGGCCAACGTGAGCTCTAAACCCTGTTCAAAGACATCTCCAAAATGTCTTGCAATTAAATGAAAGACACCAAAGCTGTGTCTTTCAGGATTATAATATCTGTGTTTCTGTAATAGATGTGCAGCAGCCTTTGTGTTTAACACATTTAGGGTGGACTCCTGGGAGGAATGGCTCTATGGTTGTTCCTATAACCAGAAATTTAAAAACTTACAGGAAGATGCAGCACTAACAGATACACTAAATTTTTTTTTAAGAATGTGAAAGATTTTGCAAAATTCGTTGTACTCCATCTTTACAGTATACTTGACACTAAGCTAGTCGAGTGTTCAGTACTCACTCTTACAGGAGTCAATAGCTAACATGTTTGGAAGTCCAGTTAATTTCTTAAGCTATATTAGCTTAATGAAGCATGTACAGGCCCCCATAGTCTTTGCATTTATATGACAACTTGTGATTAATATTAATTAATGACACATCAGTGCACATTTCAAGCAAATGATGAAAATGATCATCCAACCGTGATAACACGTTAAAGAAACACTCAAGCAAGGCGTCAGAGAGGCAGAATCCAGACAAACGTGCATCAGAATTTTGCTGTGGTAAGTTGAACAATAATTGTTTTTACATTGTAGGAGGCCCCAAACAGATTTGACTGATTGCTCCTCTTTCCCAGCTTGCTGCTCTTTCTTCACTTTTAAAAAGATACTTCCTCAGTGATATATATAATGAAAGACAGCAGTGAGTTAGGGTGCCAGAAAGATGGGAAATGCAGATGATCCCAGAAACCATCAGAAAAGGATATTCTACATCTTTCCATAGATCAGAGGTTCAGAGACCAGGCTAGGATTTTTTCAGCCTTTCACTCTTTTCTCAAATTGATGGTAAAGGAGTGGGAGAACAGATTTAACAATATTTGGTCAAGTGTGCAGTGTGAGCCAGAAAGCTTAACAGTATTTTAGGAAGAAGAATCCCTGTTCCCCCTCTGCCTTCTCTTTAGATAATTTGTTGTGCCTGTTTGTGTGCTGTTGCTTTGAGCTGTGTTCGTAGAAAAAGAATTGATACTGTAATGGCACTCTGTATTTCAGTCAAACTTTTCAGACAAGGACCTTGAAGCACCATTTGAAGCTGTTAATTCCAGGCATATTTCCAGCAGATGTGTCTACATGTGGACCAAGGTATCTTTTGCATGGTTCTGTGTGCCCAAGAAATGTCATGGGTGCTATAAACACAGCAGGGAGATGAATCCTGATGTTGGTAAGAGAGAGACTGACTTTTTATATATCAGCAGGTGAGGGGGAGAATGGGCTGAAAATGGGAATGAATATGTATATTTTTACTGCATAGCCCTGCAGACAACAGTGGGAAGAAGCTATTGACAGCAGTAGTTATTTAGTTGGATAAACAGTCCCAAACCTGGGAAGCTCTGCAATGCTTTTCAATGGGGTTGCACAACGGCTACACGTGAAAAAAAAATTAAGAACCAGGTAAACCTTAAGGGAGAAAACATAAGTAATTTGAAGTCAGTAAGAAAAATCTCAGGATTTCATTTGGAAAAGATTGAAAACTGCTGGATAAAAGACAGTAGATTTGGGAAAAGAAAAATTCCTTACGCTAAAATTCAACAGGCTGCAAAGCAGTTGATATGAGAAACATTGGAAATGCTATTCCATGAGCTGATTAAAATTTTCTTCAACAAAGAATTTGTGAAAATACTGTTGTGTGTTGGATGAAATAATAGGCCTTTTTCATCTTTTAACTTTTACTACCCTTCTGTAACAAAAGACACAAAAATCAATTCTTTCCAGTGGTTTGAGGAATTATTTCACTTTACAAAGCTAGAAATGTGCCTTTTCACTTGGCCATGTCCCTTTAAGACATTCTAATAAAGTATGCTCAATTATTCCAAGTTTGAAAACTTGTACCATCTTATTTCTATATTCAAGTGATTTCACACTTTTTTGGCAAAATTAATCCTATTGTAATATTATAGCTTAGCTGGTAGAGAGCTGTGGCTTTCTTTTTGGCTTTCTTGCAATGCTACCACAAAGCACAAATCTATTTTTATTTAATGTGATAAGGATGCAATGATTGAGACAGAAGCCTTGCTTCTGTAGAAGTAATTCTTATACATTGAAAGTGAAGAATTATGCGATCTTCTGCTTCTGGTGAATGGAAATTCAAAAGTAAACCTTTCAAAGCACTTAATTTAAAATCAAATACCATTAAGCACCTCGAGTGTTTAACAGACTATGACTGGCAGTGTGGCTTCACCTCAAAGAAGACTGAAGGAACTGACGTCTTTCTGCTGTGAGGATGGGCAGAGATCATAAGTGAAGTTGGAGTGATCTCCATGCTGAATAGAGGCTTTACCTCAGCCTATTATTCACTGCAAATATGGAAACTAACATTATCATGTCTGAATTAGAAGTGATTTTGCCAGCAGCAGGTGTTTTAATATAAGTTTAGCATGATGGAAAATTCAGACACAGTGTTAAGCAAATCATGTCTAAAAGCAGGGAGATGACTAGAAAGTGGGATATGCAGGTAGGGTTGTAGCACACTAACTTCAAACAAGTTTGGGAGAGCTCTGCACAGCCGTGCTCTTTCCAGATGTAGCGGAAAGAAATGCAGGAGGTCAGTAATATTGTCAGAGGGAAGGGGAATGCCTCCTTTTGGCAGATGCTGCCTGCTGTGGCTGTGTCCTACTCAGCCTTGTTAGTGCACTGCTGAATCCAAGTTCCCAGAGCTTGTCTTCAAGCATCTCAGACCTCAGGATTGCCGTGGCTGAGCCAGCATGTGTCTGCATTTTCCCTCATGGAAAATGCCTGAAAGGCTTCACTTGCACAGCCTGCTAAAATCACAGCACAGAGGACGTGCATGGCATCTGTAAGTTATAGAGGGGAACTGTTTCAGGGGAATCTTAGCCCAAGAACTGACAGACACCTGAGCTGGGTGAGAAGTGTGTTCTAAAAGATGAAGTGTGAGCTCCAACACATACATCCAGGAGAAACTAAGGGACAGAGTGAGAGCGATCGGTCTTGACAGGCTTGGGGAAGGGGATGAGGATTACCTCTGTTCATTTTCAGACTTCATGACTGTGACAGCAAAGACTGTTTTTGTTGTGGTCTCTTCTGACACTCTGATTTAAAAAGACTGTAAACATGAAGAGTTAAGAGGAAAGTTTGGACAAATGACTTGGGTGTAATCCTGACCGCAGCAAACTCAGTTCAACCTGCTGATTTGATGAGGCTGGGATTTCACCTTGACTAAAGTGCAGAGATTCTCCTACGTGTTTGTTTTGTCTGGCAACACAGAACACCTAGTAGCAGGAACACACATTAAAACATCAAAGCCTTTATTTACTCTGTGGCAGTTCAAGGTATATGCTGCAGCTCTAAACACTTCAGCACAACTTTCCTCTCCTAATATGAACGTGGCTTATTTTCTCCTGTAAAGAAGAACTAGTAGCATGCTTTCTAAAGATAATGTCATGCTGTCCTAAGTTACTTTTTCTAGCAATGAAATAGCCACATTCTTAGCGCAAAGAAAGTGACTAATTAAAATTTAATTAACATATTGAATGCCTCAGATGCTTTTAAAGGAAGAAGTACTTGAAAAGTAATGGCTTTTCCTTACAGTTTCTAGCTTTTCCTCCCTTACTGTCAAGAAAGAGAACTTAGGTAAGCTCAGTTAAAAAAAAAAAAAAACAACAAAAACTCCATATTATGTTTTATATATAAGAGAAAAAATGTAGTGAGAGGCAGTAAAAGAAAGAACTGGAAATATAAATGCCAATAAAACTTACAAGGCAATTTACTACAGTGTGAGGCCTGATTTCAACATGGTTGGGTGCTAAGTTTTTATGCTCACCCATGCTGAATGACATGCAGAGCAGAAGAATGTGCCTGAATCCAGACGGTTTCACTGGGATGTGCACAACTGAAAAGCTGGCAGGTGCCACCAGGACTAGGGATAGACTAAAGCAGTGTTTTTGGACATGTTCTAATTCACATATATTGATGTTCCCTGGAGGACAATGCACTATTTTCTCAGACCAGAGGACTGAGGAGAGTAAGAAGAGACTTCTACCTCAACCTACAGTTGTTCTGATGCTGCACAATTACAGCAGCATAATTTAAATTCAAGAATGTATTATAGAGATTTATTTTTAATCTATTACAAAATCATGTATAAGAGTACTCAATTTATGGGAGAAAAACTACAAATACTTAAAAAGGCCCTCAACTTTTCTTCTCACCACCACAAGGAATTAAATTCTTCATCTTGTGCTTTTAAGCCACTTCCATACTTAGCAGAGTTAAAGCAATTTCTTATCACCATTTAATTAATTCTTCTACCAGATCACCTAAATATACCTGTTAATTTACCTGAATATGAGGTGCACGTGCCATGGATCAACAGAGGGAAACATCAGAGGGTCTCTGGTGATGCTGTTTTATGTGTCTCAAGCTCAATGTGGAAAGTTTATTACTGTGCCTCCAAAAGCAATTTCAGAGTACAAATGAAATGGCGAACAGATTCTTGTCTGTTACCTGTTTTGAAAGATGGGTAATTTCCTTGCCCTGTGCTCTCTTATTTTCATACAGAATGAAGTATAGGGCACACTTCTATTTGTTGAATTATCAGCAGTAACTCAGCCTCACTACTGACCTAAATTCTTCCTGCTCAAAATCACTGAAGTAGAAAATAATGAAGGCAGTGCAGTTCCTCAAATGCAAAGCTTGAAATTACTGGAGTTCAAGGCCTCCAGTTTTACTGTTCAATTCCTTATAATAAATTCTTATGTAGGAAATTTTACCTATTTGTTAGCTATTCCCATGATGAACTAGATAGACTAATATAA
>VZRN01005202.1:5204340-5234469 GCA_013397935.1 Dasyornis broadbenti
CTAAAATAATTATTTCCTCTCCCCCCCCCCCCCAAGCCCTTGTTATTAAAAAGATTGTGAATATCATTTATGGTGGAGGCACAATGCACAATTTTATGCCCAGCTATATATTTTTTATTTTCATAAGCGTGTGGAATTTAATGCTGGAGTACAGCATTATGGAATATCTGCAAAGATTTGAATGATGATTATGATGTCTTCTGTGCTGCTGTTTGAATGTAATCATTTGGCCAAAGTAAATATTTGGAACTTAAATGCCTTGGTCTTCTGCTGCCTTCTTTACAAGGGTGAATATTTTCATGCCAGAAAGGATTCTTGTTCGTGGTGTTTGGTAGCTTCCTAATAATGTATCATTTTGAGCAACATTTCTTTGAGAAACAACCAAACGACCTCATTAAAACTGGTGTTGGCATGTGTCAGTGCTCCCAGCCACCATCATGTCAGCAATAGCAGTTTTCATCAGTGACATTTCAATTTTATTCAAATAAATTACTCCAGCTAACAGCAATTAAAACTCTGTGTACAGCTTTGACCATCTCAGCAGGAAATCCCACCTTTCAGCTGAGAGGTTTTGGGCTAAGATATAGACACCAGTATGGCAACCTCCCAGTCCCCATTGCATGCCCAGCTGGGTTGGTAACCACTTGCCTCATATACTGTCCCTGGATGCAAATGTATCTCAAATGTCTTTCTTTTGCTGTTTCTCTGACTTCACTGTGTTTACTGCAGTTGGTCAACTACTGATTTCTGGCTGACATTAGGGATTTTTTTCATACACAGGGAGCTGTCTACCTGTCAAAGATTTCCTTTCAGTCCCCAGGGGTGAGAGGAGCTGAACAGCATGGCTGGAGAAAATAAATTGCTCAGGACTGTTCCCCACTGTGCTGAAACCAATACAGAAATACAAATGAGAGCAAATAGTGTAGCCAAAGACTGCCAGCAATGTGCTGCATGGGATGTCTCTAGACAGAAGCAGGAAGAGACCTGACATCCCTGGTATCCATTGAGGCCAGGGACAACCCGTTCTGTCAGGTATTGTTGCTGATTTAAGATGTGCTGCTGAAATGTTCTTTGGCCTTCATTTCAGAAGCAAACAACACATGCTGAACCTTTAGTTTTGCTTCCCGATATAGCTGAAGAAAATGGAATTATTATAATTTTTCCTTGCAACATGGTTTTAGGGATTTTGGAGGACTGCATGTCAAATAAAAGAACAACATTATTTCTCTTCGAAAAAGGTTATTCTACATATCATAAGGATTAACTTTGTGCAGCCTTGTTTACGTGAAGGATTTTTGTTCATCATCAGCTGTAGCCTGTGCATGTTTGTTTTCCCATTAAAGTGTTGCTGTCAGCAGCAATAAGATGATGGAAGAGATTCCTCGTGCTGCTTCTGCCTTTTATTGGTGCTACTCAAATGTGATCCTGCTCAAGGGAGGTCTGGGCCCCATCAGGGCTCTGTGTGGAGCATGTCTGTGTAGCCACACTCTGCAGCCAACTCTGAAGAAAAGGAATGAAGGTGGAGTTTAGGCATTCTGCTAATATGGCTTTTTACTGACTCTGAAGTGTTCTGGTTCATATGAAAATAGCTACTTTACCATAAGATAAATTTGGGAAATATAAAAGAGCCTGGGTATGTTCCATAAAGTAGGTGGATTCATATACTGTAGGATATTTTACTCCTAGAAGATGTCACTTTACTAATGTAGTTTTGTATTATGCATATTGCATATTGAATTTTTACTTTTCATATTGCAATTTGTATTTGATCTCATTATTATACTCTCCTAGACTGTCATACCACACCAGGGAGTTGTTAGGTTGAGTATTTGGTCTAGTTTTATTTTCTTATTCCTGCTGTTCCCTTTAGAGGTGTCGTTAACATGAGAATTTGATGTTCTATATTTTCAATCATTTTTGTATCTCAAAGGGCTCATTAAACCTCATTATCTGAAAGTGTGTGTGTGCATATGGGGACAGATAGAGAGATATACAGGCACATCTATTGTATATGAATGGTATATGTTTGAGAGGGGAAGTTAATGACTGAAGTTCTGCATGTAAAGCGACAAACTTAAACATGCTATTGCTATTTAATGTTAAAATTAGAAAGAGGTTATATCCTGAGTTCTTCTGAAAAATCTAGCTACTCATGCTTAGATAAGTATGGCTTGAAGTCTTTAACTACAGATTTTTATGCATGACTGAACTGCTCCTCTACATGTAGGAGTGTGTGTATAATAGAAGTCAAATGAATGTATAAACATATCCAGTTCATAGTATGGCAGTATTATACAAGGCCTGTTCTAGGGTGCTATTGAATGCTGGAAAAGGACGCCCCATAAAACAATGCAATTGATATTTTGAAGGCTGACAAAATCAACACTGAGACTATAGCATTATTGTTGCTGTTATTATTTTATAAATATTCTTTCTGGGTAATAATTATTGTCTGTTCTGTTTACTTCTTTCATTGACAACTCATGGACCACACTTGTTAAGTTAGTCATCTGCACAGTGGTACCTCTCCTGTATATTCTCTGTGTGCCTGAAGCATTTTCTTCCACCCTCTTTTTTTAAAGTTATTTCCGTCCCCATCCCTGCCATTGCAGAGCCAAAAGTTTATACCAACATTTGCAGAAGGTAACTCGACTTCATTTAACTCTTGCTTGTGGTTGATTGTGCAGTCTGGTGGATGAGTTGTTTGTAGTTGTGTTTCATTGTAAAGCAAACTTCCTGAAAGCCTGAGGTGAGCCTGAGTTCTAATTACACTGAAAAAGCAGCATTTTCATTCGAAGAAATTAATTCCATGGCAGATGATACATTATTTTTCACTACAGGGCTTTCTTGTTCTGATAAAAATGGCTCTTAAATGGCACAGATCCCCTGTGAACAACACGAGAAATCTCAAAGGAGTAATTCTTATATAAAAATAGACTATTCATTTTAGACACTTTGGAAGAGTGAAAGAAAGGCACCTTCCAGTCAGGGATCTAATCAGTAAACCCCAAAATCCATGTGGAAGGCATTATTCCTATTTCTTGGATAAATAATGTGGGAATTCTGGTGCACTATGAACTTCTGCTAAGATCAGTTTTGGTCAAGAAGAAGTCACCTGCTCCAAGAAGCATTGTTCTGCTGCCCTGCTTTCCTACTACAGGAAGAAAATGAGATCAGGTTCCATCTATTTTTTTATCTTCTGCCATTGCATTCAGTATAGAAATGAAATTATGCACCTGGGAAATATGTAACCAATACTGATTGCATTAGAAAAGAGACATTTTCCTCCATCACTGAAAATATATTTCCTGTGCAAGAAACTCCCAGGAACTCAGATATTTACCAAGATTCATCCCTTGGAAGTTCAGCATTAGCCAGCCTACAGCTGTCTGTCATCTCTGCTTGCTCTGTGCTCTAAAGCTCCATTTGTTCACTTGGGCCACAAAAGCAAAAGTATTTTCATGTCCTTTGTAGATATCTTTCGACACTATTGGCATGAGCTTTCTTCCCCACATTGCCTATGGGCTTTCTATGAGAGCTCTCCAGCAGCTTCAAATGGCTGGATCTGTCTCCCCTGTGGAGGCAGAGTACAATGCTCAGGACAAGGAAATCAGGAAATGCGTGATGTTTGGAGATAGCTCGAGATCAAAACAGGATGGCTGTTGCTCTCTGCATGGGAATGTTAGCTCTGCAGCACATCTGATAGATGAGTGTTTGTCTCTCAGTGTTGCCAGATGGGTATAAATCTGGGCTCTCAGGATTTGGAGTGCTAAATTTGTCAAGATGGCATTGTGAGAATATTAGCTGCTGGCTGCTAAACTCTTTGTTCACCAAGAAGGCTGCTCTTGACACTTCCTGATAAGCTATGTGAAATGTTTGTCATTTTCACTTGCTGCTGTTTTTTTCAAAATTTCTAACCAGTGTTTATCTTGCTCAGGATTTAAAACTACATTTGCTTTAAGCTATGTGAAATAACATGTAAGTAAACAACATAAAAATCAACTCAGCGATTTAAACAACATTTTCACTGTTTAAAGCTGTCGACACATTCCCCCCTGCTATTATACATTTCTGAATATATATGGTCTTTTAAGAAAAGTCATATAAGCATATTAATTTTTTTTCTAGTTCTTGAACATAAGATTTAGCAGTAAGTTTCCTTCAAAGTCAGGCAAATATCCTCCCATGCCTTATGCCTGAATGTACAGTACTATAAATTGGTTTATTACCTCTGTTCTTTATAAGCTTTTGATTGCAGTCATAAACCCCAAAATGACTTATTAAGCTTTTTTCACTTTCACTTCCGTGTGCTTGGAGCACTCTAAAAAAAAAAAGTTTTAACCTAAGTAAAACTATTCTAAACATGTTTTAAAAATCAAACCAGGTCCTAGCCCAGCAGAGAGAATTGTGGTCTTACAAGAAACCCTTGGTTCTGCACACAAACTATCATTAATTTTAGGCTCTGAGAAGAAGGGGTAAGGTACAGCACTTAACAAACAAGCAAGGATAGCTCTAATCAAAGAGTAGAACTAAAGCTGACCAGGTTTAAAGAGAAGTTTCTAATATTAATGTGGCTAGAAAGGTAAATTGAACCCCAAATTTAAATTAGATGAAGTGGTGCACAAGCTGGAGGAGTTTTGTGACATATAATAATTTCTGCAGATTAGAATAATTTGCAGGAAAAGAGGAAAAAACATTACCCTGCATGCATTTTGTAGGATGACAGGAGTGTGTCTATGATGCTCATACTTCCTCTCTTTTATGTTCCCTGTTGAAGAATTTTGTTTTTCCTAATGTTTTCTTTCTCACTAGACAATATATACTTGTCTGCGAAGTCAGCGAGTGTAAAGTGGAATAGCTCCATTGAAATGGACATTTATGCTAATTCACACCAGTTCAGGACTAGGCTCATGTACCAGGGCTACACCGTCGTTTGAAAAATGACAGCAATTTTTTTTATACTAAGAGAATACAGTTCTTTAGGCTGTGGAAAACAACTCAATCTTCAAACAACGTTATGTTCAGTAAAAATATTTGGCATAGAGAGTATAGTGTTGGTTTGCCCTACCATAAAAGCAGTCTTCCTTCTACAACAGCGTAAATAAATTACTTGCTAACATTTACAGCTGTTAACTTACTCACTCATCCCATCACAACAGATCAGTGTCAGCTGGAGTGAAAATTGTGTTTAAGCAACTGCATTTAACAAGAGAGAAAAAATTAGTTCTGGGGAGTTGAAACATTTAATTACATGTTGTTTTCCGGGAATGAACCACTTTCCTTGGTGTGGCAGTTTCCCCAGGCTCTGGGTGAGCACGGGCATCTGCCTGGACACGGCTGTTCTGACAGAAATACAACACAGGCTGTGAATGGCCTGTCTGAAGAGGTGTGCAGACACCCTCATCTCAGAGGGACGCTGGAATCAAAGCCTTATGATCGGAGTTTTACTGCTGTGCTGTGTTTTAATTGGTGTGAAATGGCCAGGATTGGATCAAAATAAGGAAGGGGCTATTTGATGATAATGCCAATGAAGTACAGTGGATTTTTAACCTCAAACATAGTTAACTGCTCAAACTATTGACCATAATGGGATGCAAAAGAAAGACAGCATTCTCTTATGCTGATTCAGTATTGTTGCTTTTTGGGGAGGATCCACATCTATGAACACTGTTCCAAATAAAATATGTGGTTCTACTCTACTTAACTAGAAACAGTTTTCAGGCTGCTGTATTAAAAATAGGGAAAAAAGCAAACATGACTTGAATTGTGTCAATGCAAATTAAAAATATGTTAAGAAAAAAATCTGATGTTGGTAATGGCCTAATAGAACAAGGTTATAAATAAATTGCTCACTGTTCTCATGTATTTTTAGTAAACAGATTTGGGAATAGCACAACAAATCCCCAATGCCCAATTAAAGTCTCTTAACTAATTTAACAAATGCATTGTAAATGGGTAGCTGGAGATACTTTAAGTAAACATACATTTCACAGAGGAACTTTAACAGCCAAACAAATGGAAAATCAGTTCAAATGCTTTAGCTTTCTCAATTGTCCTTAATAAATTAGTCATAAACAAACAAACACAATTAACAAGTATAATCATCATACTTTTTTTTTTTTTAATTCAGATGAGAGCATTTTGCTGTATGTGTCTTTCAAGAATGTCTTAACTGAGAAGCAATTTAGAAGGTGCTCAAAGCCCCAGTGGAGTTCTTTTTTTTTACCCAGAGTTGCAATTATTTTGATGTGTTTTGCTTTCAAATTAATTCCAAATGAATGGTGAAAAAACAATTCGCTTCAAAAATCTGAGGCAGGTAACTCAGTGGTGAATTAAATCTGTGTCTGATTTAAGAAAGAGGCACAGATCTCTCCTGTTCTCCCTTGGTAGGACCATGCCAGCCATCCAACCGATGAAATGAAACATCTGGCTTTCCAGTGAAGATTGCTCTGGCATTTTGCCTGCACAAATTTTGTCCTTGTGGAATCCCCGTAAAGAGAGCAAACTGTGCACCAATGAAGGAGCACCGAAGGACACGCACAGCAGCTGAGCAGCATGTGTGCTGGGACTGCCTGTGATGGGACTGCATCAAGCAGGAAGATCGAGTGTAAAAAGAGACAGCTGTGGAAAATCTACTCAAGAGCAAATAGTTAACAAATTGGGAGGCAGGAAACAACAGTCCAATGTGTTTTTCTGGAGCACCTAAGACTCAATAAAGTCATGGATGGTGACTAAGTTTCTTCCTCTCCTTATGATCTTTTATTTAAAAAATTAATTTTAGTAATATCCTTATCAATCGGATGCATTGTTTTCATGCTACTTTCACTCAAACTACATGAACAGAAATTAAAGAACGGGATTTTCTCCCTTCACTGTGAAAACTTATCAGCCTGGATATTCATAGGAACAACCAGACACGAGATTTGCTTGTCAGGCATCAAAAAGTAGTAGTCAGGAGATCTCAGTCTACAGAAGAATGTAGCATATTCCTCTGAGTGACATTCTGTTTTATGCTGTATAGAAAAAGAAAAGCAAAACCCGACTTAGTAATTTTGAAAAGATTGGTCTTATATGGCATGGGTGACTCAGACCCTTGCTTGTGATCAAAACTTCAAACTCTTATTTTTTTTTTATATAGGAGAAAGAGTGAAAACGAAGTACAAAAATGGTCCTGAAAAGCTATAAAAAATGCCTTATGATGCCAAACACAAAAGATTGCTGAAGTGAGTTGATGAAAACAATGGAAAACTGCTTGATCAAACTCAAAAACAATATTCTGGACCATTTCACAATCTAACTCAAAAGAGTTAGGCTTTGTAGTAAGAAGTACATAATTCTTATAACTTTAAAAGTGAGATTTGACAGAACGTGTATGGAATATAGAAATTGTTAATGCATTTAGTAGTTATGTCCAAAAAAGATTAAACTGTGACACACCTACCAGAATTCCTACAGGCCAAATTCAGATACAGTTCTTTAGGCACTTCTTGACTTGAAAAACATCAGTAATTAAAGAGGAGTCTGTTAGGCTACATTTGCACATTAAGGTAAGAAATAACTGCCTGCTACTTCAGATTTAGGCCTGTGCATAAGTGAACTTCAAATATCTATATGCTAATACTAAAAGGAAAAGCACTAAACATATTGGTGAAGCAAATATCACAGTGCCCTATGTCCTAAAAACTGTTTCTGATGTAGCTTGTGCCTATCTAGAGGGGCTGAAAGAGTGTTTTTAATAGACACTGCTAGACTGGATTTGTTGGTCGGGTGCTGAAGACAAGATTCTCTTGGAAGACACTGCAGCTGCAGCAACAGCAGGAAAATTTCATTTATTTTCAATACTGCATTGGGCAAGATATGGAGAACACGAAAGAGATCAGCTAGAAAGCTGGGCTATCTAAAGCAGTTCTCACATTGTTATATGAACTTTCAAGAGTGTTTCTGAGGGAAGTTCTACACCACTGGCAATATTGCTGAGGGAAAGCACTGTCCCTTCTGCTGAAATTGGAAAAGTCTCTGGTGCTGACAGGGAACAGTTAACAAACCAGTTGAGATTTTCAGTTTTCATCAAAATTCAATTAAAAAAAACACATAGAATGGGTTTATGCCACAAGCCTGTATCTGCAGTTGCTAATCCAACACTGAAGAGAGATGCATTTGAATATTCAAGTTGAGATGAACATGCGAATGCAACACATAGGATCATTTTTAAAACTTCCTCTCTAGTGACATCATGAAGTGTGTTTTCCCAGCCCAGCCTGAGAAAGTACCTCTGGGAACTGGTTTTACTCTTAGCTGTCAGGTCCATAAGCCTCCTGAGCTTAAACTGGTCAGTCTGTTACTAATAGTTTTATGCTCCCATCAATGGCTAATTAAGAAAGCCACTAAAAGTCAATATTGTTACTGGAAAAATCTAACAAAATGTAATCAAATTATTTCCATTAAGTTAACATTTTTGACTTTTACTGGGTTATCCTAATTAGGCAGTCTTATTAAATGGAGTTTTATACAAAGTGAAACCAGGCCCGAAACCAACAATGAATGTTCCTGGCCCATTGCACCACACAATCCCTTTCCCTTGCCATTTTTCACACTCGTGTTTCTGCGTAACTACAAGGTCCTCTGTGTAGGTAAATTTTGCCCATTATCCGCACCAGAGAAAAAAGGTCTTGCTTCCTTTCTCTGTTTCCAGTTCGTGGGTTTTTTCCCCCTCATATAGCTTCTTCATTAATTAAAATGCATTGGCTGTTGAGAATGAATTGATATACCTGCATGTGAACAGGTTAGGAGGAAAGAATATTTTCTCCTGCCACTTATATAGTGACCTACAAGAATCACCATAAGACAATTATTTTCAGTCCCTTGTCCTTCCTCAGGCTGCCAGTATGACAGTAGTTATGAAAGTGATTTTGTAATATGGACCAGACTCAACCCTGCCAGAATATACCATAACACACGGTGAGAATCTTATCCCTCCAGAATATTTACCTGAGATGTGAAAAACTCCAAAGCACGCCCAATTGACCCATTTAACGAGAGTCGTGGTGAGCAGCCAGCCCGAGTGCCTGTCAGACACTGCTGCGCAGGGAAGGGTTGGAAGCAGAGCTCTGCTCTTTCCCAGCTGTTGTGCAGTGCTAAGATCAGGCTGTTCTTTTCTGAGCCTTGCAAGACAAAGCTTAATAATGTCGGATGTCTGCTTAATTAGTTGGGGGATTTTCTCTGGATTGCCTCCGCAGAAAATCCAGTCACTGAGGGAGAAATTAAAGATCCATACGTCTCTTGTGGCAAGCACCTCTATGGTATCCACCACACCTTCTTACAGCGAAGATTTGAATACTCCATGTTTTCAAAAGATTTCCTAATCTTTTGAATCTAATCACAATATTTCATAAAAATTAACAGATTAAGGTGTGTTATTTGCTCCCCAGTTCTGAGGACTAAACAAAATACAATGAATGAGTTGATTTAGGCTGAGCCTTGGGAATTTGACATTCATTCTGTTGTAAAAGTAGATATATTGAAGTGTTTTGAATACTACTTCCAACTTTAGATGTTGGGAAATACACTCTGAATCAACTGCAAAGAAAGGGGCACAGTTCAGCTCTCACATTCTGTGGAACAAGGAAGTATCTCAGGCTTTTGAGAAAACTGTGCTGTGGAATTGAATGGATCATGTCTTCAGTAACAACTGCATTTCAAAAGGAAAGCCATGACAGTGAATAGTCATGAACCATGTAGGAAAACAACCTGCAGTTTATTTTGGTTTTCATTATGTTGAATAATATAAAATTTACACTAAGACACTATAGAAAGCATGTTTACCACTTGTAAAATAGAAATATAGTAAATTAGCATTTTAAAATATATTTTATGTTTTCTTTAGAACCAAAACATGACTTAGAGTAATATCTTTTCACTAGAGAGGACATAGAATTTGACCCATTTGATTTGTAAATAGCTCATTTCTGATTGAACAGTTTTTACAGAAGGAGAAAGGACAAGATTCCTTGTTAATTTATCCAAATCATAAATGCCTTGAACTTCTAAAAAAGCAGTTGATTTCTCATTTGAGCTTGTTGAATTTCATGTGACTTTTGCTAGTAGGATGAGAAAAACTTGGATATTCTGTTTGTCATATAACACATCTTTTGTGCAGAGTAAAGAAACAGGTATAAGCTGACTTCAAGGAGTTTACAAGATTTCAAAAGTGACCTCGTAGGTTTGTTGCAGTTTCAGAGCAGTAGAAGCCTCGGGTGTCATGCAACCTGCAGGCTTTATGCTTGCCATAACTCACTGGAGTGTGTATAGAAGAGGATAATTGCATGTAAAGAAAAATATAGAACTTGCAAAGGGCAAACTGCACCAACATATATCCTTGCATGGAAGTATTACTTGGAAAAAAAGGAGGCCTGTTTACTTGTCCAGTATTTCTGAGTTAGTACCAGTCTGTCCTCTTTTTTTTTTTCTTATTCAAGCCCTTTCTCACAAAGGCAAATTGTGAGCAGTCTCTACTTGCACATACAGGGAAGCAAATAATTTTAATGTATTGGAAGTCTATAAACACAGAGAAATTTATCACTGTGATCCACAAGATACTTCTCTGCACTTCTTCACCTGAGTCTTTAGTCAGCTACTCTTGCTCAAATTCACAGCCATTGATAGATACCTATTTCTCTCCCAGGCAGAATCCTAAATCTGAAATATGTGTTTGGTTGGAATGGATGTGCTTGGGAATCATGCCATGCTTTTTAATTCATCTTTCAGACTTACGTGCAAGACATGATAATGGTAGATTCATGGTTACTAGGAAGGAAGGACGAAAGGGGGAAGAAAAAAGACAGACTTTCCTGACAATGAAATTCAGTCGTTCTCAATGTTGTGGTATGGTCAGCTGAATATTTTTTGCAAACTTGAGGTGGGAGTCTCCTAAGAATTGTGTGCCTATACTTCCTACTTCTTTTTAGGATGAAAATGACAGTTCATTTCTTTATGTCAGCTCTGATAAGAGCACATCTCTGCATGAAGACAGTTATTATTTTTCTGCTCAGTTTTCATATGTCTCCACTCCCATCTGGGAGAGGAGAGGGTTAGAGAAAGGGAGAAAGAACTGGAAAAGACCTAATATATTTAGTGGAAAAAACCCTCTATCGCTAGAGAAGCATCACGGAGAGTTAGAGGATTTTGGTACCATTTTAAAACTGCTGTTTTAAATACTGTTAGCTTTGGCTTTTGTTTTTAAACACAGAGTTTCCCCATGCAATATGGTATTGCTGTGTTACTTCATCAATTAATAGATGAACTTATGTAAAAGTGTTTTTTATTTTTACCATATTATTAAAGTTCCCAGATGCACACAACAAAAGATTAATTTTCCTTTTGGCTCTCTGTAGGGAGGAGGATATTATTATATGATATAATTCCAGTTCTGTTTCTTTTCCCTAATTTACACATGCTGGTGCTTCTGTTTATCCTAGGTTATTATGGAAGGTGCTATGGGAACTTTATGGTAATCAGCAAATGAAGGGTTTAGAAATAGAAGGATAATTGCCTAAAAATCACTGGTAAAGAAAGCATGAAATAATCTCAGTGTTCGACTGGTGAGGCAGTGCTCCCAGATTTCTGCAACTGCAGTATCAGGTACTGTGCAGAGGGTCAAATCTTCATGTATTGTCATCTTCAGCAGTCAAAGAAGATCATACATTAATGGTACCTGCACTAGCTTCTCTCCATCATCTGGCCTGAAGCTTTATTTCAGGCAAGTGTTAAGGCTCTGGGCAGTATTTCCTTAGGATTAGAGTGCTGTGTATTTGCTAAAGGCAGCACCATATCCCTGATTCCCAGACCGTTCTTTAGTCTGTTCACATTCACTCCCTCAGTATCTTCTTCCCTTTCCTCATTCACAGACTCCAGCCTTGAAGAAACCTTTATTACTATTTTGCTTATCCCTTCTCATATACTTTCATGTTTTCAATTTTTTCTTTCTTTTCTCCCTGCCCACCCCCCACCCCCTGCCATGGTTTGTAGTATTTTTTTCTACATTCCTCCTCCTACATTCAGCTTTTCCTTATGAATTCCTACCAGGATTTGTCATTGTCTTTCTCTGTTTTCCAGGTCTTTTCTCATTCCCTCATTCCTTCCTTCACATTTATCTCTTATCTCCTTAACTTTATTCCTCTTTATAGTTGTGTGTCTCATTCCACAAGAAGTACCCTTATGTTGCTCTTTCCTCTTCCTCCAGACTGTCAGTGTGAAAAGCTTCACAAAGAAATACGAATGTCCTATAAAGCAGCACTTCTGAGGGCTCTAATGCATGTCTGATTTTTGCAAACTTGAGAGAGAGAAAGCAACACAGAAATGTTGCACAGAAAATTATTGGCCATTTTCTCAGCGGGAGAATTCACAGCAGAGACTTAGACCTCCTATTTTGCCATATCCTCCCACAAAGCAGATACCATGTCACAATATCAGAGCCTGATATGGCCAGGTACACTCTCACCTGTAAAAGAGACAATGGAATAAGCTGGGAACAATTCTGGCTCAGCTAATGCCTTATACTATGTTAGAAGAAAACGACATGTTCTGGAGCTACATTGCATGTGTTCCCAAATGCAGATGAAGATAAGGCATTTTATATCTGCTTTTCCTTTTTCCTGCACCACACACTGTGGAAATGAAATGCTAATTGGAATTGGTCTGTTGATCTGAGATCTGCTGCAGCTGTGTGTCTCTGGGAACACAAAGTGCTCTGTCCTACAAGTGGGAAAAGACTCAGCTGGGATTAAATGGCTGGAGGGTCAAAGTCAGAGAGAACAGGCAACAGCATCTCTTGAAGATCTTCTCAGCAAGCACCACAATGAAGCAGGGCTGGCTTGAAGGCAGACTGCTCATCTGTTACAGGCTCCTGCTGCTTTTATGTGTAAACATGCCGCTTCTGTCTGAACTGCTCTTGTTTTCATTCACTGTGCAGGTGTAAATCCATGTAAAAATAATGTAGGTGCTACTGGCAGCGCTGCCATCAAACATTTACGAGGTGTCTGCTGTGTGCCTGCAGAGCCCACAGGCTGTCAGTGGAATGGGGGGCACGGAGTGGGGCCCAGGGGACGTGCCAGCACCGCCCCTGGGGCCAGCCTGGCTCCAATAAAGGCAAAAGGGAGCATCCCCACTGAGACTGCGTGATCCTGCTCACACCGATTGCTGCTGTGTGTGCAGACTGCCAGGGACAGAGAACAGCCCAAGATGGCAATGGAAACAAAGTGTTCTGCTCGCTGACTTATCCTTGAAATCTAGGACCTCGAGGCAGTGCTTCTTACTGATGTGTTAATTTTGAAACAGCACACTACAACATAAGAATATTTGTAAGCCATATTACTGAAAATATTCTGTAAACCCTTGTATACTCGCAGGTCTAACTCGGTAGTATTTTACATTTCTCTCTCTGTAATCTGGAGATGTGCTGAAGGAATGTCTGTATATTGAAAATGTCTAAATACGTCCTAACATTCTTGTGAACGAAGATGCAATGTGAATGACATTTGTCAAGACTGAGGTCCGGAAGCATGGTAATGGCTGAATCATCAATCACTCCTGCTGGAAAGATGCATAGGAACTTACAAGGAGAAGAAACAAGTCTGATCTTTCTTTCTTTTTCCTAGTAATATAGAACAACTGCTATTTTTCTGCTCTTCAAGAGTAACGAAAGTGGATATATCTACTGATCAATAACTATTTCTGGGTTTGACTTTAATATATTTCTTTTACGTAAACCTGAAAATATTTTACAAAAGAAGCCAGCATTAGTGTTCCTCTTTTGCAGATGGGGAAATGAAATTATAAATAAATGAAATACCATGAAGAAAAGCAAATGAAAATCCACCCAGTGGAAGAATTAAACCAGTGGCTGTTTTGATGTATCTTAAGAGCCTTCTGCCCCAGACCTGTCGACTCCTACAGTTCAGTGGAATGTCTTCTGTACTGATACCTAGCTAGGGAACTGAATTCTCAACTCTAAATTCTCAAGATATGCCGTATCTTTATATACAAACTTCTGCTTAAACAATTGTCTGGGCGGTGTGAATTATGAGAATTAATATATTGTTATATTAGGACATACAGGTAGTTATTAAAGCAACAAATACATTTACTCTTACTTGACAGTTTACATCATCCGTGAAGTGTACTGTGATTTATTGTTCACACTGGTTGACGAGAACTGAATATTTAAACCCACATTTCAAAAACTACACGTGGCAGAGTTGATTCTTCTGCACTGAAGTTCTATGAGCAATTGCTCATTTTCATTTAAATGCAAGTGTTGATACTAGAATAAATGTGAAGTAGTCTGAAGAAAAATATTCAGTGTCTCAAAAATATGCCCTTACACTTTTATTTTTGCATAATAAATACCACAATTGTATTAATATCATGTTGAAATTAATTCTGTGAGAAAGGTAATTGTAAGCATTTTAGTGCTTTCATAGGCAGTAAGTATTACTGTCATTATATTTCATTACAACTCCATTAAAATGTAAGATATCTCAATACACATCTTGGCCAGGAATCCTGTGCTACAGTGTTGAAAATGCTAGCTAACTGCTTTTCAATAGTTTTATAATTGCTTGTAATTATATCAGACAGGGTTGTCAAAGGAGAGAATTTATTTTGGGCCCTTTAATATTTGTATGGCAAATTTCATTTGCTTTAGAGCACTCATTTTCAGAAGATGAGCACTCTGCAATTCTGAAGTATCACACATTAAGAAAAAAGCACACTTCATAAAGTTTGAACACCAAAAAACCCCACAAAAGTAGTTCTTAAAATGCTGAGACATTTAAAAACTCCTGGCTCTTTCCTGGGTTGGTTGGAAGTACCAAAGGAGTGTTATGAGCACCTCAGAAATGGTGCATTCAAATGCTAAAGAATTATACAGAATCACAGAATATACTGAGTTGAAAGGGACCTGGAAGAAAAAAGGCTTCTTGGGGAGTTAAATAGGGTTATGTGAATGATTTCAGCAATTTCCTAAGGAATGGCTACAGTTTTTAAATGGCTTGTTTAACGTACCTTTTTCCCTTACTGGTGAAACTCTTCCTCTAAATAACAGTGAGAAAAAAAAAAAAAAGATAACTGAAACAAGTTAACAAGTTAACAGGTAGAAGTGAAATTTGGGAAAAGAAACCGACCGAATACATCCTCCTGTCTGATCAGCATGTGGCACTGGGGATCATTGTGCAGTAGGTGTCCAGTCAATTTCCTGATTCTGCAATAAAACTAATTTCTGAATAATAATAAAATTAATACCCTGCTGTTTTATAATTTGGTTTGCAAAGGAGTACTCTGCCTCATTGAAGTCAAATCACTTCAGATTTAGAGGGTCACAGAACCATGAAATTTTAGCAGTATTCATAATAAATCATGCTAGACAAATTACACTGCAGCTTTAGGAAAAAAAAAAAAAAAAAATGGAAATCAGCAGATGAAAGAACCACAAGAGATGTAAGGGTCCAATCTGCGGGTTCATGGGCTCCGCTCCTGACACTTACAGGGAAATGCACAGGAGAAAATGTGAAACTATTTCCTGTCCCATTTTCAAGAAGTGCTGGGGTCTGTATTCCCAGGCAAGGGTGTGATCAGGTGCCACGTGTGTGCCCACCGGGCAGGAGAGTGCGAGTGTCAGTACCTATTTAAATGTGCGTGTTTGTGGCTCCATGTGCCCATTTCTCATGCGGCACTGCAAGTACTATTTGTCAACTCCTGAAGCCACTGCTACAGTATTTTTATTTTTTTTTTCTTTTAAAATTGTGTTTCTTACCTCAGAAAATCTTGGGTTTCAGCTCAGAAAAAGTTTTGGCATTACATGGTCTTTTAAAAACCAGTCATACTTGTTTTTCCAGTTACATCTCTTTTTTATTTCTGACAGGCTGATGGCAATACAGCTAGGATGACACAGTGTTTGATGTCCCATGGCTAAAGCACGTGCAGAATTCAGAAACTAGGCTAAATTAGGCTCACAATTTTTAATGAATTTTGAATTATGCAGTTAATCTATTTGTGAGTTTTACAACTCTTTCATTCCGAAAGAAAAAAAAGGAAAGAAATGCAAACAGACAGTCAAAAAATGATATCTAGTTATTGGGCCACATGTGGTAGAATGCTGAGATTTTATTTTCTTCTGGAAATACTACCTCTTATAAAGCCCATCCATCATATGTAATGAGGGCTGTCAGGAATATTTAGCTGAGAAATAGCTACTTGATATGCTAATGGTGCTCCCTTAGTGAATTCCTTTGGTTCTGCTGCCTGACATTAATGGTTTTCATAATCTAATGAATGATGTGTGTAATAGAGGTAAGGCCACAGGGAATGACATTTTGAAACTAAGGGAAGTAGTATATATGTATTTTATAAATATATGCATTTTTTATATATACACACATACACACACGTACATACACTCATAGGGAGAACACAAAATTGCTTTTCCAAGCTAGACAAAATAAACACTAGGGAGAAACTACATAGATGGAGCAAATCTTTGATACTGACACTTTAAATTCTAAAATATGTCTATTCCCAGGACTTCATTAAATATCTAGGAATGTAATAAGCAGGAAGACTTCACTTCCACAGCTCTGCCAGACACTTGTTTCAGAAACTGAGACCTTGTCCCCCAGCTCTTGCCAAGGACAACAGCATCTCTTTCCCAGCAGGATCCAGGAGGGTGGGAAGAACTGCGAGCCCTCAATAAATACCTGCACATGTGAATTAGGTCCCTGCTCCCAGACCCAGAGCTGGACCTTCTGTCACCATGCTGATCAATACTTCGCCTTTCCTGGTGATGTCCTATATTTGTATCTCCCATTGTTTCTTATTTCTGGAGGAGATGGGAAATGGCTGCTAGTGCAACATTTGATATTCCAGAGCCGAAAACCTCCTGGTGGGCTTTGTAAACACAAACTTTTGTGGCCATCTCTACCTGGCTAAAAAGACAGGGAATGTAAGTTCTCAGACTGCTCTGAAAATCTTCTGGAAATTAATTTGCTCCTTAGACAATTTCATCAGGTGATGTTGTTCCAAATGCCTCACAATCTCAGCTTTTAGATGCAACAGAGCTTTGGCTGCTTTGTGTGTCGCTCCATGTCGCAGGTGTAGATGTTTGCAGGATTGATGCTGTGATTTGCTCAACATCCTTTGCCCAATCCTTGCATTTTTCCCTGCAGCTGAACTTCCTGCTGCCTTCGTGTGCAGAGCACCTGACTTTGGTCCTATCTCACGAATGTCAGTAGTCACAGAGAATTAGGGAGGATATCAAAGATCTGAACCAGGAAGTCTGGACATACAGCAGATTATAGGATACTCTCCCATACAGACATGTTTGTTTAAAGCATTTCTATAGGGTAGTGACTAAAGTCCTTGATGAGCTAGACATAAACAAGAAGTGATTTGGGTTGGCAGAGGATAACCTTGCTACTTCCACTCAGGTGCTGTCCTTGCAAACCTATTACAGCATTAGGCACTGGGGAAAGCATGATGGGTGTAACATGAATTACACTAATTCTTCATGGATCTGAAAATGTGCACGCGCAGCAACTGCTTTGTGTGTGGACATGCAATATACATTAGAATCTGGAAGCAGGATGAAGCACTGAATTAAAAAGCAGCAATGTACAGGCTCCCACAAGAATGTTTATTGCATTTAATTTGATCTTATAGGATACTTGTGTTATTTTTTATACTTTTAATAAAAATAGGAAAATAAAATTTGTAAAAGAAAGATAAAATTAATGAAATCCATAGATGAAATTAACTTGTGAAGAGTTGCAGATACCAGAGACCCAAACCAAATTAAAAAGAGCTTAAAGTATAGACCAAAAATAACAGGCAAGCCTTAAAAGCCTTACAGCCATTGAAAATGAACGTATATCTAGAGGAAATTAACAGAAGAGAAATACAGTGGGAGGGAAAGATCTAGGAAAGCTCAGCACTACCAGTGTTCGGGGAGATAATTGATCAGAAATTAGAGATGAGTTTGCAGCATAGCAGTGAAAAGTTAGGGAAGCATGCAGAGTCATGGAGCAAAAAAATAAGGTTCTCTTCTGTGACTTTTTAGATGTAGGGACATCTTCACTCGAGATAAGTGAATGGACAAATTGAGTGCAGTTCAAAGATGAGCCACAGAATCCTTATTACAGTTAGAGGGATTTACATAAGATGAAAATTAAAAGAGTGATACATTATTTATTTGGGAGACAAAAAGAGATGCTAGAAACTAGCAATGCTGAATGTGCATGAACAAAAGGCAAACTGTTCTTTTATAAAGGAATAAGAATGATTGTGATTAAGAAAAAGTTGTTGGGAAAGTCCCTAGTACATTAAGGTGTATCATTTAGGAAGTAAAGAAATCAATGGAAACTTCATGTTAATGACAATGCAGAAAATGTCAAACTCTGTTATTCCTCACAGAATATTTTACGCTGCTTTGTAGAGTCTTGCTGAGGCAGGGGAGGGCCCGGGTTGGAAAAGGTCTCGCTGGTGTTTCTATCTTACCTTCCGCAGGTGCTTGTAAACTGTATTTCATGGTTTCTTCCCACAACTCTGTTTTCAGGGAACTTGTGCAGCCTGACTGCCTTGTTCAGGTTCACTGAGGATTACTTTATCAAAGTGATGGCACTTTCTGGTTTTAGCTCTAGTGAGCAGACCTGATTTTTAGGAAGGATTTCGTACAGAAAGATCTTACTTGCTTCCAAGGTCTCCCTGAGTCCTTAGAACCCACAAGGAGCAGTCCCCATGGCTCACAAACTCCCTTCTCCCTTTACCTTTAGAATGAGTTGAGAAACATGAACTGCAAGGACTCCAGATCCTGAATTGTACTTGGGCTCCTATTTCCATTTTAGGTCAAAGTTAAGAGACTTACAAACTTGGATAGCCTGTTCCCAGGCTTATAAATTTTCTAAATAATAGAGAAGTTTTTGTAAAATACTGTAATATTATTTAAGTTAATTAGGTGACATATTCCACATTAAGTCTGTATCTTACACATAAATAATGGCAACAGTATGTTCCTGTTTAAAAAATGTAATGATCTCTGTAATCTAATTTGCTGAAAATATTTAACTATTCCCAGAAAGATTATTAACGATCTTATTTGATTTTTATTTGTCCTTTTACCTGACATATGGCACAGTACAGATGGTTCTGCATCGTACCATCTTTTTGTTGTTGTTGTTAATTTAAATGAATGCTTTAATTAATACATCATTTCTGCATTATATTTTGTCCCTGCTGAATTAATACTCAGGTTTATTATTTAATATATTGTGCAACAGAAGGAAGCTACAACAAGTGGGATATCTATCCTTTTCTTCTTTCTGACAAAGCCACTATCATAGTTAATTTCTTAAGAAAAGGTCCTGACATTAATTTTCCCTGAGTGCAAAGACAGCTGCCTGTCTTGATGATTAAAACATTACTGTGGAGTTCTCATATTCTCCTCCAAATCATTAATTCTCTTTTATGTATCTACTAGAGAAGGTGTTTGTCTCTCTCTGATTTGTGTTTGTATCAAATCAGCACAATGAGGTAACAGTCCAGACCACTGTCCCTCGCTGCTGTGAGAAATATTTGTGTTTAGTTCAACTGTGATGCAAAAAGAATGGCTATCATTTAATTTCATGTGATGTTGTAAGGGATAATTTTCCTTTACTACATTGGACACCTCTAAGCTTTCTCTTCTCATAATTTCCAATATTTGCTTGCTAATATGTCCTGGCCTTTCAATTGTCAGGTATAATCTAAGCAAAATGACCCCCCAGTTCCATTATTTATTCTATGATGTTGTTAAATGTTAAAGTCCTTTTTCCCCAAACGTGCATAAAACAGACCAACTTACGATGAAATTTAGCTGCAGACTGAAAAGATATAGCTGGTTCATGCTGTAACATATTTTATGCCTCAAGAGGGGAGAAATGTAAGTTGTAGCTTTAAATTCAGATGATTGCATAAAATACACAATTAATCACAGATGGGTTACATGGGAAAACAGCCCCCATTGTCATATATACTTTACATTTCCAGAGCCAAAGTGTCACTTGTAAACAGTTTAAACAGCAAGTCCCATATGCTGAAGTCTTGAAACCATTCCCTAATGGAAGTTAAATGGAAAACCTCATTAATACCCAGTAAGGCAGTGGTGCATCCGAGAGATTCCCACTGGTTGATTTACTGTGGCACCTGCCACGAGTATGGAAATCACGGAGAGAGTTATTTTCAAGTACATGAGTAGAGGAAAGGTAAAAATTAGGATACTCTCCTATCTAGGGGAGTTTATACCATACATGTTTTGAACTGTTGGGGGCGTTACCTCGAAGACTCCTAGGGACAGGGTTGGAAATCTCATTCATAGAATCTGGATAAATGTTTTGTTATTTGGTTCACAAAATAATAATAATTTAAGAAACTCCTTGATATTTTTTATTCTTTCAAGCACAGTAGGACAAAAAGAGCTATTTCAGTGACCTTAAGTATGAGAATGCGTTCTAAGTTAGGGCCTTCCTAAGGCTACATGTGGTGACCACCTGCTATGGAGCAAGCACGTATTTTGTTAAGAAGTGATTTGAAGTCACTCAGCCTCTCTTTGTGCTTACTTGAGTTCAGTTGCATACATCTGAAAACTTATTCCAATGTGATCCTCAGAGAGGCAGCTGAGAGATGCTCACCAACAGCAGATGAATTGCCTATAAATCTCATTGGTCTAAATCACACCCTTTCAGTAAGGGAGGCAGTGATATTTAGTTAAAATGAGTTTTTAACACTCTGCTGGCTTTTTAAACCACTGCTGAGTGTACTCAAAGAGTATTGCATTCATCTGTAAGATAAGCAGAACACATTTGACTGGGCCAAAATCCCAAATTGACATAAATCAGTGTTGCTACTCAATAACTTCTACAAAGGTTTGCTGCTTTATATTGGTTATGGATTTGGCTCGACTTCAGGGAACCCACTCATGTTAATTATTGGCCTGGATGTAGTCCCACTACAAGCAGTAAAGGAGTTCACGTTCAGTATGTTCATTTATATCCATGTTTACTTTTCCTTCTGATGTTTATCACACTGGAAAATTTCATTGAAAGCAAGTGGCCAACATATATCCAGTCAGTTTTCTACATCACAAGGTGCTAGAAAACTCCAGAAAGGCTTCTACAACGCCAGCCCTCCCCTCATCCCTCAGCAACTGAAATGTAAAGCTCCACTGAGGAGGTGAAGAATGCGAGCTGTACCTGATCGTAATAAGAATGAGAGCAAGTCCAGACATGAACAAATGTTGACACATTTAGTGTGAAGAAAATATACTATTACGAAAGAAGTGTCATATATGGTTTCAGAAAGCAAACAAGCAAACAGAACTAACAGCACAGGATATGAATTTGTTATTGCATTCACAGCATTATTGTATAGCTTCCTAAACTAATTTGTTGTTGCATGATGAAGAGAGAGGGGAAAAACTTCCCGTCTCTAGCATGTCACCTTTCATTAAAATTGTGTTTGTCTGAGATTTCGTTATTTGCAGTTGCTCATCTGTTAAATTAGAAGTTTTAATTCTTCACAGTTTGTCACCTTTTTAATTCTGGTCTGTTGACACATCTCTGCAATGCAGAAAGGCTTGAAAACAAAATTTAAAAGAAAATTAGGTGAGAAGACGATAACAAAGTGAAGCATTGGTTCTTTGCTTTTTCTCACTAAATGCAAGATGGGTCTGGGAATCTCAGATGGATGGATAACAGCAGAAGTTACCACTAGGACATTGCACGCGTTTCTGCGTTTCTGATTTAGGAAAACCCACTGTCATATTTTTGGAAAGCCGAGAGTATGGTAGGCTTGACTTAATTATGTTGAAGAATTTGCCATTGCATTAAATCTCCATTTCTCTAAAGGAATGAAGTGATTCTCAACCACACATGGACAGGCACTGTCAGTGCTGTTTGGCTCTTGAGGGTACTGCATGGCCCTGAGTACAAGTTGAAGGGAATTGTGCCTCAGCTGCTTTTCTGCCTGCTGAGCATTCTCTGGAGCGAGTGCCAGCCAGCTGGTAGGAAAGCCCATCTGCTTTGCAGAGCCTGGTGTTTCCTTACCACCCTTCTGCAGCACTGAGCTTGGGCTGGACTTACAGTTTAATTCAGGAGTGCTCGATGAACTCTTCTTGTTTTCTGTGAAGGAAATAATCCCTTCATTCTCTGCAAGTGCAAAGTCTGCAGCTGCTGGAGTGAATGTGCTCCAGTAATGTGTTTGTCCAGTGGCAGATGAAAATTCAAAAGATTCGGATTTCATCCTGTCCCTGGAGTGCAGCAGTACTTGAGTTGTTCAAATCTGGTAAAGGAGAGGGAGCTTTTGCAACACCAAACCTTGAAACTGAAACTGAGGCTCCCATCCAGTGTGTAGCACTCACCAAAAAGCACCATCTTCCTTACCAGGATTTGGGCATACGCAGTGCTAAAATAATTTTTTTTCAAGATTCTAGCCAGGCTTCCCCAAACAGAGGAACTGATTTTCTCTTGACTGACATTTTGATTGGTTGTTTTTGTTTTCAGCTCCAGAGGGAGTCAATGCAAACACTGAATGATAAAAAGTCCTGCATTCAAAATACTCTGTACCTGCTGAAAATCACACCAGACCAAAAGAACCCCTCACCACCTTTTCCCTTGACATGTGCCACCTGGCTCCTTTGTAGCATCTCATCTTCCTCAAACTCCAGCAGCCTTGTTGGCAAAAT
Organism: Dasyornis broadbenti; assembly: GCA_013397935.1. Classification (NCBI taxonomy): domain Eukaryota; kingdom Metazoa; phylum Chordata; class Aves; order Passeriformes; family Dasyornithidae; genus Dasyornis; species Dasyornis broadbenti. The sequence continues at coordinate 5,227,103 of VZRN01005202.1, forward strand.
TCAGCAGAACACTAATTCCTGATAAGACAGACTCATTTCTGAAAGTCAGTCTAAAGCTGCTCCCTTGCATCTTTCCATTAAGGCCAGGGAATAAAAAATAATCCCAGTCAGAAGGGGGTTTCAGCTAGCTAGATAACCACATGCATAGATGTGTGAAGTAACTACTGAAGACGTAACTTTTGGGCATAATCAAGAGTCTGATCTCACTGCAGACACAGCACTGTGTACAGGGCCAGAATGTGGCACTCTTCCTAAGCACATGGAATACACAAAGGGAAAGAAGAGGGGGGAATAGAGAAAAAGGACTTTTTTTTTAAGAAAGAGATTTTGTAATATGCTGAACCATACAGTGAGGAAATGTATAAATTCAAGCTTAGGGCTCTATAGCCCTGCATACTCCTATAGCACCTCATCCTTTATCCATGATGTAGCTGTGTGGAATGGGAAATACTCACAGTAGCCAAATTCTCCAAAGGCAAGAATAATGAGAGAAAAACAGAGAGATAAAGACCCTGCTTAAACTCAAGAATGTGACCAATTTAACCAGGTGATAGTTCTCTCTGCCCAAACAGAGGACAACTTGATCTACTTAAATCTCCACTGGGGTTCTTGAACCAATTTAACTAAACTTGCCAACTTTAGATGACACAAAACTCTGTGTTTGGTTCAGGTCAGTTCAGTTCTTTGTCCTTTAGGTGGCCAGAACTCTCACTGGTTCTACAGGAATTTTCCTTGAAGGAGAAACTGAGACTTTTGGATATGAACTTCATGAAAAATCTGCGTGTAGAATACAGCATCATGGACTAGAATATTGTGTATTTTTAAGTATTTATGTCCATTTTTTCCTCCCAGATTTGAATGGCTGGTTTAGATATGGCATTAAATTGAATAAGCCTTAGGAAAGGGTGTACAAAAGCTATTTCCCTACACATAACTAATATGGTATTATTAATACATCCACTTCTAATGATGAAATTAATTGTAAAACTACTTCTGATTTACTTGTTGCTATACTTTTTCTGTCATAATGAGTGATCAAATTACATCCCCAAACTCCGTGCTTCTGACAAATACAGGTCATGCTCAGCATCTGCATTACCAGTTACTTACACCTGCATTCAAAATGCCCATGAGGTTTTCAAAATGTATAAAATAGATGACATTGAACAGCCAGATGTTTTCCATTCACATTAAAAAAACCCCTATAGCAGTGAGAAACCAGTAATTTTCTCTCCGCAAATTTAAGATTAGAAAACATTGAAAAAATTAAATCTTGAGCTGGATTTCTTTTTCTAGCTGTATTTTTATAGATTAACTGCTAATTATTTCTTTTAACTACACTTTAAAATTGGATATGCAAAAGTCTGAAGGAAGCAATCAAGTGATTAAGATGTGTAAATAAAATAAGAAGGGCATTACTGGTTTTGAGACACACAACTGGTTTGCTTTACAAACAAGACTCAAACACTATTCAGTATCTTGCAATCAAGGGAAAGTGGTAGTTGCATTTCCATGTGGTGTCCTGAATCCCTTCTTTACTCTCGTATTAAACTAGTAGGGTGGCAACACACATTTTGATGATGAATTTCATGATGTTTTCCTTACTGTTTGAGTGAAATCACAGTTTTGATATGGCTACGTTCTTAAATGGGAAGAATATATAAAATATTTTAATTTTATTATGACTGTGGTTATACCACAATACAGATAAGATTAAGAAAGAAGCTTCTCCTATGACTCCTATATTTATTTACTTATTTAGATTAAAAATAATAAATTATGCTTACCGAAGACCTTAGGCAAGGTAACACATCATTAATATTACAATAAAATCTCAGCAGTATTAAACTAATCACTCAGTTCGACAGACTCCTACACAGATTCCTTCTCATTCTTTCCTTGTGGGAAGAAAACCCTCAACACTGCCCCAAAAATTGTCTAACTCAAACAAATTTTTGAACTCAAACAAATTTGTTTGAACTCAGACAAATTGGAGGTAATTCCAAGTGTGTGAGGGAAGTTCAGATTCCAGAAACCTGAACTTTTACAAAAATGACTTTGTACAGATGCCCCTGTTCTTTATGGTGAGGAATAGGATGTTCTGGGATCCCAGCTGTTCAGTTTAATACTTGCTGGTGACATTGTTTTTTCAGTTTGTTGAGCTGGCTGTTCAAATGATGCAACTTTCCATGGCTGTTGTTAGTCATTTGTGAGTGCCTGCTTTAGATGTTTTGTTCACCTGCAGTGTTCTCCTTTTTATGTTCCAGTCAACCAGTGCGGAGGTGGTAACAACGCCCTGTTTTACAGGTGGTCACAGGCATTCTAAATCTTTGTATTTTAAACAAAAATATTATTTGGATTTCATTAAACCATTCAGTCAAAAGGAAAGGGTCACTCATTGAGGAGGCAATAAATCCCAGCCATTAGTTATGTAAATGTCACTTTTTGATTTTCTGAAAGGGTAGGGAACTGCAGCCAAAATCAACAGAATTTCATAGACAAATAAATCAAATCCTTGAAAGACTTTTTAATGTGAGAAGAAAATGAAAGAACATTTGAATTTACTTTAGTGACCCGTATATACAGGGACTTTTCCTCTTTATTAACAACAATGTCTAGTATGGAAGCTCAGTCTGTATTTTGTTGATTGTTTGAACTAATAAACTGTATAGGGGGAGGCACAGGTAGCCTCACATCTGTTGATGCCTCATAAATATCTCCTTCAATGGCATTTATTGTTTTTATATGAGTCCATTAATTTAGCTGAAATTCCATCAGTAGTCGCTGTATCAGAGAAAAGTACACCATAAGGGTATGCAACTAGTATAATTTTTTTCTTAATTTGATACCTTAATGAAGATTCTGCTAAAAAAAGGATAGCATTTGTGTACTGCTTTGCACAACCAAACAACTCTAATTGTGACAGGGCTTGTTGCATATGTTGAATTTCACAGGAGAGGTTTTCTTCCACACTCACACCCACTTTTCAGTTAATTATCTGAATCAGAGATTACAAGAATGAGGAAATCTGTAAAAACTATGGCAGAACCGTGATTAGATTTCCGTTGTGTTTCCTTTAGCTTGCCACCAGACTGCAGCACCCTATGGGAACCATTGAAAGAGCTGCAGACTTGAAGAAGGCTGGACAGAATATTGGCTGCAGACAAGGATGTTACAGAATGACAGAATATTCTGGGTTGGAAGGAACCCACAAAGACCTTGGAGTCCAACTATTAAGTGAATGGCCCATTCAGGGATCGAACCCACAAAATTGGCATGATGAACATATTCATTATTGCCTCAAGTCCCACAAAACCCCATCTCTTCTGAATATCTTTTTGGACTTCTTTCATGTCAAGAGGGCAGAAGGGTAAATTTTAAGTATCAGCCATATGAAACAGGAGAGGCCAAAATCAAGAAGGAAAAAAGCTCTTCTTTTTGAGTTTGCCTGGCCACAAAAATTCCCTTTTGACCCACACAAGGAGCAAGCAGAGCAAGGGAACCACAGGGTGGTGCTGATAGTTCATTCCTGATATTTGCACTATTTAATTCCTTTGGATGCTGTCTTCCTAGCATTGGCTAAGTCAAAGCTATTTTGTTAATCATAACATCACTAATTTCCTTTCCTGCTGATAGCTGCATGGCGGTTCTGCTGCTGTCACTCTGCAGTAATGAAATGTCATTGCAGGTGGTACAAAATGCGGCAAAGTTAAACAGTTGGGAACAAACAGCCTGCTCAGCCACAGCAGTTCGATGGCATGGATTAATTTGAGGGGAGATTCCTGCATGTTCTTGGGAAGGTTCACCTTTGCTCTCATGCAAAGTGTGTTGCATAAACGGCCTGTGAATTCTCACTGCTTGGGCTTTCTGAGGAGAGTGTGACAGAATTGGTTCCATGCTTGGCCTATCCTTTCTCACTAACATGATCTTTTCTAGTCCCTGAAACCCTCTTCAGAGGAGGGGAAAGCAACCCAGGCTGTTAAGGCAGCCTGGGCCAGCTGCATCTTGAGAATGGGTGAGAGAACACACTTTTCATTCCACCTCCTCCCTAGCTCATGCAAGTGAAGGGAAAACAGGAGGAACTGTACCCTAAGTCACAGTTACTTCCCAAAGTATCTCCTTGTGTGTCACAGCCCGTATCTGTGATGAGTCCAATGGCTCCTTTCAGGGATTGGACGGTAATTTCACTTAACAGATGAATTCAAGGCAACCACAATCTGCTCCTGGAAAACTGGAGCCCAGAAAGCAAGAAAGAGTGAAGAAAAAAAAAAGAAAAAGGGAAAAATAGGGGAGAAAAAAATCCCCTATGTGGTCATGAAGTTGAAACCTAACAATTATAACTCTAATGTTAATTCTCTCATCTGAAGTGATTTCCCAAGGTTTTTAATTTCTAAAGGAGTCATTCATATGGCAAGGAATGTTTTAGGGGAGAAATCCACTACGCTCCTCTGTTAGTCACCACATCCCAGAGTTATTTCAAGTGAATTTTAAGTGCTTGTTCTTCATAGCAGCTGTAGGAATAATATACCAGGGGACTCCATTTCCTCAAAAGTATTTCTCAGCAGCTTCTGAGCAGAGACAAGGCCCTTCTAATGGTGCTGCAGAAGCCTCCTGGGCAGTTTTACGGAGCCACTGCACTCAATCTGTGCTCAGAAAAATATTGCTCTCTTGTAAAGCAAATAAAACCAGGAAAAAGCTTACAGTGAGACGATATATCTTTTTTCCCCCCAATCTTCTATGCAGATCAATACAAACAGTTCAAGTTGATTGAATGTAATTCTTTGCTCAGATCAGATCAAAACCATAAAACCTAATGCACTGAGATAGTCACCCAGTCTTGCTTTAAACATAAAACTTTTTCTCTTGTAATGCATTAATTAATCACGCAATCTGGTTAGTATATAGGAACCATCATTTACGTTCCCATTTGCAAAATGTGTGAGAGCTTGTTACATAAATTCATATCCGATAACTTTTTTGAAGTTTCATTTTGATGGCAGTAGAGCTTGATGGTTCACTTTCTATATGCTTATGTCAGAAATTATAGCCTCTTAAGAAATGCATTCTTCACAGTAGCTGAGTCTACGTTATTGTAGAAGCAATGCTGCATGTTCCACATAACTTAGTAAATAAAGAACCTTGTCTGTAAAATATTGGTAATAAGAGAAACAGACATAGGCCTACTTGAAAAGTGTCCTACTTCCTCAGAACAGGTTCCATTAAAAATCTTAGTTAAAAGCCTCTATTAAAAGCTTTCAGGAACAAATGTGCCTTGTGTGGCCCCCTGAAGTCTGATGAAGCACCCACCAGAGTGATTTGTAGCTCAGGGAGGCACAAGCACCACAGTGGATGTTAATTGCCATCATGGCAAAGTCTCTGTCTCCTTTTTTTTTTTTTTTCCTATGGTTAACATTTTATGGGCAATGAACCACAGGAAGTAACTGCTACTGATTGTAATGAAAATGCTGAAACCTCTTAAATTACGGCACCAGGCAGGAGCAGCACTGATGTAATTACTATGTTAATGATCAAGTAATATTTAAGTACTCCTGTGTGATTTTCTAGTATTTTTTAGTACTCATCTCTAATGTCCTGTGGAGGGTTTAAGAGCTGTTGCTGTTCCCCTGCTGGGTTCCCATGCAGAGACTCTGATAGCTGTGCTAGGCCTGCTTGGGTCTCACAGCAGGGACCAGGACTCCTTCTGCTGCTCTGCTCTTCGTGTGCAGGAGTTGCCCATAATCACCCCTAAGAGCCCCTTCGATCCTGCTCTAGGAGTCTAAAGAGGCACCAGCACTGTGATTAGGTTAGGATTTTTATAGGAGACTGGAAGTCTCTTACTATTCCCTTCTCTGAGTCCTTTTGTACTGAAGGCAGAATTAGGAGACAAGAGGCGAGGAATCAGAAAGGCCACTTTGGCAGTGTGGAATATACACACCGTAATTCTGAATTTTCACTATGCTACAGGCTATGTCTGACAGATCTCTTGCAAACGAGCATTTGGCAATTCTTGAAGTAGAGAATTCATGTATCTAGATACTTTTGGGAGGAAGGAAATAGAATGCAACTGTGGTTCTAGTCTGACAGCTGGCTCCCAAGCACACCTGCCATGGAGCTGCCTTAACACCAACAGCTCTTCCCCTGACAACTTTGAGCAGAAGGCTAATAATTTTTTACTGGGAAAGCAAGTGTTATAACGATATTACTAAAAACTTTGTTCTGAGTTTTGTCTTTTTTCCCTCTGCTTCTTGTTTTTTATTTAAAGATGCTGTCTCCAGGTCTAGTGATACAGTAGTAGGTTTGCAAATCCTGAAAATCTACAATTAGATCACAAGTTAAGGAAGTTTACTTTTAAATGGATACTATAAAATCCTAGACCTGGTAGAATTAATTTTCCTTTTCTTTTCTTTTCAATTTTTTTTTTTTTTAATTTTTTTTTTTTTTTTTTTTTTCTTTTTGCATTGATGACCAGTGATGGATCCTGAATCTCTGTGCTAAGGCCACCAAGACCTTTAGGTCACAATGAAAGTAAGAGCCTCCTGCACTGCTCACCACTTTTGTATTAGCTCCCCTGCACAGAAAAGGACCTGCATTTCCACTGTGCTATCATTTGACAGGAAAATTTAATCCTGAAATTTTCACATGTGATGTTTAATCCCTTGTGTGTTTGTATTATGACTATTCTACTTGGGGAAACTAAGTCCAAAATGTCATGGGTGTGGAGCTGAGAATTGTGCCTGTCACTTGAAGGCAGGGCCTGCTGCAGAGATGGTGGTCCAGGTAAAGTAAAGAATGAGTGCTGTGTCACATCATTGCTTTTCTCTTTAGGAAGAGCAGCCCACAGCCCCACTAATGAACTCTGATGCTTGTCAGAGCCTGATACGCTGGTTCTGGTGGAGCAATACAAACACAGGACAAAATGCAATCCTGCTACAGTAGGGAAAATCAAATGGATGCAAAAAAGGAGGATTGAGCAAAGTGAATCACAGAGACAGAAGGAACAATCTCAGAGCTTTTGCAGTTTAGTCATTACTTACACGAGGCTGACAGCATGACAAGAGATCTTAAAGAACAAGCCAATAGCCTGTCCCTGGGCTGAGCAGTCCAGGGAGGTTTATGGCTAATTAACTCTAACTGAAAGTACTCAAGCCACCCTGCAGCTTTTCTGCACTCCTTCCTTGTCTGCAGCTTTTCTGTCTGTATTGGGAGCAACCAGAGTATGTACTGACCTTGGAGGCACACAGGTACACAGCCTGAGCCCTGAACAAGGAGGACAGAGATCTCCCCAGGAGAAATAAGAAACAGAAGGCAGGGAAGAAGACAAAGTGACAGGATTATTGTGTGACTCAGCAAGAGCAATAACATTAATA